>CATIWQ010593398.1:0-54080 GCA_949673415.1 Euphorbia schlechtendalii
TTATTGTAAATAATGTTGTAATTCTCCTTCTTCTTTTATTTCTTTTTAATTTTTGTATTAGAATACCCCCACGAAGGGAATAAAATATATTCCCGGATAACAGACCTCACCATTTGCCATGCGGTCATTTTCACTAATAAAATTGACCAACCAATGTGCTAATAAAACGAACGATTTTATTTAAATTAATAACTTTAAAATCATCGATGTTTTAATTAGGCCACACGGGCCTCATCAAAATCAAATCGAACATACGTGTTATCCCCTATGCTAACCTTTGTGGATACAGGTTAGATGTATGTTTAGGATTTATTTTCCTTCGGGCATTGCACATATTTTAAGGAAAATGTAATTAACAGGGTAGTGGGCGGTTGCATCCCCCAATTTTTGAAGCCTTTTAATTTTACTTTTCTGCATTTACTTTCCTCGTTTACTTACTATTTTGTGGATGGTTTATTTTTCTGCTTTATGGATGGTTTATATTTCGCAAATACATGAACCATGCATTTAACTCCAAAAACAACCTAAGTGCGAATAAGCATAATTAAAAGAAAACGGTTTTCTGTAGATGTAATATATTGTGATCACTTAAGAAATAAGTAACTTATCCCGGACCCGAATCTTCGTGTCTTGGTGGGCCATCCCCCGGACGTTAAGCCTCACAGGACTCTAATTCCTGGAAAGAGCTAATCCAGGTGGCGACTCCACACTAAGAGACGGCGGATTCGGGTTCGAACCGATCTTAAACGTTTTTCGCCTTTTTCTCTTTTAACCTTTTTCTCCTGGGTCCCAGACCCGGTGCCTTTTCTTCTTTTTCAAACACCCCGGTGGACCGCGCTTATGAAATCGCGCACTCTCGACCCACCGCTCCGTGTTGCCCGCTCACAGCACCAAACGACGGTCATCTACGTCAGTCCGTGTGGTCAACACCATATCCCGATTCGGCACTATGGTCCAAGGATCAGACTCAATATGCAATAAGAAGAAAACTTGTTGATTATAACGACACTATCAAGATGAAGATAAAAAAGTTCGAAGAAGCAACTCAATACCTGCTCGGTGATCAGATGGCGGAGACACTCTCGGTATCCAGTCCTTCATTTGTAGAGACCACCGATCGGTCGGCACCATATGCCTAAAAGAGGATCATCCGAGACTGGCTCGGTCTTGAAGACCGGGTGGGGGAGGATACGATGCTCGAAGGCCCAAACCAGCAACAAAGGTGAAAGTTAGATAAACTGGCAGAAATCACAAGAAATAAAGTTCGAAAGGCAATCAATTAACTGGAGGAGGATGTGACTCAACTTGAGGGCCTTCTCATAAGCCCTCACAACGTAATCTAGGCCGTAATAAATCTAGCCCTCGATCAATTTAAGACCAGGATAGACGCCAGATCTTCCACTGCGGAGTTCAACCCATAGTTGATCTTGCTGGAAGTGATGGGGAAGAAGAGCACTGTCAGCAGGTAGATGACAAAGGAGTGTACGCACTGAGCCCGTCGCTCCGCGGGCACCACGCCCATCTCACTCTAGTAAAGACTCAGCTCTTTGTACGAGAGCTTGCCCACTCGAGGGGCCAAACAGAACAGTGCCTGCACCTGGTTGATTACCCGGTTAGTAGTGGAGAAACGGTCCATAAAGACATCAAAGTGTATGGCCCCCTCATGCTAGGATAGCCCAGTCATCGCCACTACATTCGAAGGCGTGATAGTCAACTCCCCCACAGGCAGGTGGAATGTGTGGGTAGTCTCAGACCACCGCTCGACCAAGGTAGTGAGAGCGGGGTGACATAAGTGCAGCATGTGCTCCGATAGGATCTGGGCTAGCAGGCCAAAACCAGTGGTGAAAATAGCATCCCGGAGCTCCTGGTCTCCAGCTATGCGTTTCCACCACCGCCCCATAGCCCCTATGCCAGAAAAGTTGGTATAGATCTACGGCTACGAAAGATAGAAATAAAATGCAGAAAATAAATCTCAAAACCAACGCGATATTGCGTATCCTTTTTATCACGAATAAAGAACTTCAACTCATTTTTTTAAGCATTATAGGTTACCGAAAATAGTAAACTAGGTCAAAATCACGTGCAAATTTGGTTTTCGGGGAAGCAGAAACTGTTTCTGCCTTCTGCCCCTGCGATGTCGTTAACGGCATTGCAATGCCGTTAAAGACATTGCAATGTCGTTAACGACACTACAGTGGCAGAGGCAGAAACAGCCTCTGCCGCAACACCGACCCCTAAAAATCCAAATTTTCGCATCAAAATCCTCCACATCGGGTTCTAAATCATCCCAAAATATGTATAATCACTAAATAAATCCTAATCATGCATCAATTTCACATAAAACATGCATTTTCACGAATTTAAAAAACTAAGTTTCAAAATGGAAATCGGGAAAAACTTGAAATTAAGGGAGTTTCAGGTTACCTAAACTATCAAGGCGCGTTCACCGAGCCTCGGGTGGAGGGTAGTGATTGGGGAATCAATTGAAAACCCAATGAACTCGTTATCTCTCTCGAAGCAAAACGCTTCCTCCATCGAACATTGTATGAAGTTCGGGATGTCGGGATGGGCTTGGAGAGAAGAGGAAGAAACGATCTTCGGGTTAAGGGATTTGATCTTGCATAACATCTTCGTGGGAGAATCGGAGAAGAAATTCGGTGTTTTGGGAGAAAGGGGGCTATTTTCGGATGTAAATAAGAAAATGGGAGAAAGTTAGGTTTTATTTTGAAACCTGGAAATGCGATGTCGTTAACGACATTGCCAATGTCGTTAACAATATCACCAATATCTTTAATGACATTGACTTTTGGCCCAACCCAATTCTTTTATTTTTCAGCCCAAATTCATTTTAACCCTTTAAAATTCATTTTACAGTGTATTTTAAATTCATAAAAGTCACTAAAAACACTTGGGCAACTTTAGGAACCTCGCAAACGGTTCCGAAACTCGAGTACGCGACCCCAGTTAATTATTACGCATTCATATTTTAATCACTTGATTGAAGGGGCAAAAATTTTTGCTTCCAGCAATCTCAATCAAGAAATTAAAACATGCATTCATTACTTGCATTTTCTAAATTTCTCAACTTTTTTACAGTCAACGACTTTCTACAGTTTGAAATTTCCTGAATTTTTACAGTCAACTGAACTTTCTACAGTTCAAAATCTTCTGACTTTTTACAGTCAACCGAGCTTTCTACAGTTCAAAATCTTCTGACTCTTTACAGTCAATGAACTTTCAACATTTCAAAATTTTCTGAATTTTTGCAGTCAACCGAACTTTCTACAGTTCAAAATCTTCTGACTCTTTATAGTCAATGAACTTTCTACAGTTCATAATTTTCAGATTTTTTACAGTCAAATGAACTTTCTACAATTCACAATTTTCAGACTTATTACAGTCAAATGAACTTCCTATAGTTCACCACTTTCAAACTTTTTACAATCAAATGAACTTTCTACAGTTCACAATTTTTGGACTTTTTACAGTTCGTCTCCTTTGTACTTCTTACAGTCAATGAACTTTCTGCAGTTCACGTCTTGTCCCTACCTTGTTCTGTCAGTGGATTTCCTACAATCCACGTCACCAGTCGGCTTACCACAACCTGCACATGGATCCTCAACATAGAGAACAGAGGTGCACGATCAACGTTCTACCCCCAACAGTTCCACCAGGTATCAACCAGCCAAAGGTCAACCCTCTAAGGGTAATCATTGCCAAATGGGCAATTCACAAGGAGCATCGAGAGACCAATCCCGGAAAGAACGCCGCACCAAGATGAAAGCTTCCAACCGTCATCCCTAGAAAGTACCAACTGCGACTGGGCATGTATTATCTCTAAACCACACTACTCTTTCAATCGTGGGACCATACTGATCTCATATCAGTAGTGATCCCATGAGGGGCAGCCTGTGAGCACGGGATTTTACTCCCAACTCGCTAGTTCGATGATGAAGCTGTAATATTTTCCCTCGTTAGTTTTTTTACATTTTGCAGGGTCCTGAAATCGTTTGGGAATTATCCGCCTTGTTTATTTAGGCTTCCTTTTCTTAAAGAAACCCAAGCCCAAAATAAAAACCCAGGCTGGCCATGCAATATCGTTAATGATATCGCAATGTCGTTAACGACATTGAAATGATAGCAGAATCAGAATTGCACTTTGTGGACTTTTCAGCAAAAGAAATCAAATTTTTCTAACTTGCTCGGATTTTTTCTTTGAAACACAGCTGCCACACCCCACCTAAGACTTTTGAACCCACCATTTGCATTAAAAATTGTTGAAAAAAATGAAAAAAAGGGGAATCCAACTTTGACTTCTCTTTTGGATTGAAGGGAGCTCTCTCTTTAAGAGAGCTGAGTTCCAGCCACATTAGAAAGAGGAGAACATTTTTTAGCATAGAGATTTTAGCAAAAGAGAAGGGTTGGAATCTTGAGAGAAAAGTTTCCTTTGAATTTGTTTTTGTTCTTAAGTACTTTGAATGCATTTTAAGTGTTTTCATAACCAAATAATCATCTTTTAATCCCTTTGAACTTGTATTTATGTAACTTGAGTGTGTAAGTTCATAGATAGGGCATGAACTTGGGTTATCTCGGGTCAATTAG
The DNA here is from genome assembly GCA_949673415.1 of Euphorbia schlechtendalii. Taxonomy (NCBI): domain Eukaryota; kingdom Viridiplantae; phylum Streptophyta; class Magnoliopsida; order Malpighiales; family Euphorbiaceae; genus Euphorbia; species Euphorbia schlechtendalii. Next base: position 4,603 of record CATIWQ010593398.1, read on the forward strand.
GCAAGTTTGAGGTTTAGTTTACTTGTTTCGGAAAGTGAGGTATATTGAGAGTTTAAGTAAACTTAAGGTTAGAGTTCCTTTTAAAGCATTTGACACTAAGTTCTAGCTCAATAAGAACTTGGTTTAAATGTCTACAACAAGCATTTTTTACTCATTTAGTTCGAATATTAAAAAATGTGATTTCTATCAAGTATAATTTAAATGACGATAAAATAGGTAACTCATCTCGAACCCGAATCTCTAATTTATGGTATGGATTAGGCGAACGGATCTAAGCTGTACCAAATTTTCCCAGAAGAGCTGTTCCGGGTGGCGACCCTGTAACATAGACTAGAGATTTAGGTCTCGGGTCTTTTAAAGCTTGAAAATCACTTTTTCAAAGCAAACCATTTTACTTCGAGCAACGCATCATTCGAGGCGTTGCTCCTTTCAAAAAACCCCACGTCCCATCTCACGGGGCCAGCGCCTCGCAGCATCCGTGCGAGTCCGGAACGTCGTCCGCTCATAGATGCTGCAGTATATAACAAAATTTCAGGACGTGAAAGCACGAGAGAGATCTGGAAGAAACTGGAAGTGACCTATGAAGGAACTGATAAGGTCAAGGAATCAAAGATAAACCAAAATTTGTGAATGTATGAGCTATTCGAGATGGAGGAAAATGAATCTATATTAAACATGAATGCTAGATTCAGAAACATCATCAACGAGCTTAAAAGATTAGGAAAATATTTTTCAAAAGAGGAACAAGTGAAGAAAATCCTCAGAAGCCTAACAGAGAAGTGGTAAGCTAAAAAGACTACAATAGAAGAGGCTCAAGACCTCACCACCTACAGGTATGATGAGTTAATTGATCTCTAACTAGTCATGAAATCTCTATGCAGAATTTTCAAAAGAAGGATAAGGCTAAAGCTGAAGGAAAGAAAGAAATCATCCTTAAAGCAGAAGTTGTAAATGATAGCTCTTTTAAGGATGATGAGGAAATGGCGATGCTAGCCAGAAAATTCAGAAAGTTCATGAAGAGAAATTTAAGAGCCCCCCATAAATACCAAAAGAAATGAAACTTTCCTCAGAAGTTGGAATGCTAAGGAAAGAAAAGGGAAAGAATGCTATGGTAGCAACTTAGAGCGATAGCGACAATGAAAGCTCCTCTGAATCATCCGGAAATGAAGAAGAAATTGCATAGATATGCTTTATGGAAGCTGACGACATGAGTCTAATAGTTGAATCATGGCACAACAGTATAGAAAGAGTCTCATCTACAAATTAATCGTCCAGAAACAAATCATGTCAAGATAATGAGGTAAACTCTAAATTTAAAATTCCTAATGAAACTATGTAAATACTTGCGTAGATATATAACAGGTAAAAAAGAACAAGAAACACATGAAGCTTCTAGAAGAAGACTTTGAAGATTTTTATATTCATGATAGAGCTAGAGACAACACAGCCAAATCAATCTACAAAAGATAAGGAGAATTGGAAGCAGAAATCGAAAAGAACAAGAAAGAACTAGTTCTGGTGGGTATAAATACAACAAATTTCAGCAGAAGAGTAATGATGCTTGAAGGACATCTGTCAAGAAAGATCACTTTGCCTAGCAAAGTTGATCCTCAAAAGAAGATCCATCCTCAGAAGCTAATTCATTGCAAAAGTTGTATCAGGGTCAGGCTTCAACCTCTAAGTAAAGAAACTCCAAGAAATATGGATACAACTATGGCACTAGCTATCATCATAAAAAAGAAGGAAGCCAGAGAATGGTACAAAGAAATCTCCCTATCAAAAGGAGAGGGATACCTCAGAGGCAGCCCATTCAAGAACCTTTTGATCTTTGTCCATCTCCCCCAAAGCTCAATAGAAGGAAGTAGTAAAACTATACTGTAACTTCTGTGGAAAGAAATACCACACAGCTGCTATGTGTAGACATAAAAATGGATATTATGATACTGATACTTGGCTTGATTTAGTCTGTAATGCCCCCAAACCCAAGGGAAACTGGGTTCGAAGATTCTAACCATTTTCTTTTGTAGGTAAGTCTTAGGTCCATAGAAGGTCAATAAATTTGGTATATAGACAATGGATGCTCAAGACATATGACTAGAGTTGAAAGCTCATTTATCTCGCTAAAATGTAAAAGATATGGAAATGTAAGCTTTGGAGACAATAAGAAAGGAAAGATCATTGGAAAAGAAACCATTGGATATGAAATAAAGATAAAAGAAGTCTCTTTAGTAGATGGATTGAAGTTCAATCTTCTGAGTATCGCTCAACTATTTGATCAAGGAAGAAAAGTGATCCTTGACTCAGAAGGATGCTCTATCACGGACTGTATAAAAAATCAAACTCTTCTTTATGCACCCAGGAGATAAATAATGTGTTCATAATAAACTTAAATGACCAATAAAAGAAAGGTATATGTTTAATGACTAAAGAAGAAGAATCATGGCTATGACATAGAAGATTGGGACATGCAAACATGAATCTTCTGATCAAATTAGTCAAACAAAAATTTATTGAGGGATTGCCAAGTCTAAACTTTGAAAATGATCATTTATACAATGAATGCCAATATGGAAAATATTTTAAAAATAGTTTCGAATCTAAGTCTAAATTTTCCACAAAAAGAGTTTTAGGATTGATACAAATAAATCTCTTTGGCCCTAATCAGCCTATGAGCATGGATGGACACAAATATACCATGGTAATAATGGATGACTATTCCAAGTATATATGGGTTGTCTTGCTCAGTAATAAGGATGAAGCCTATGAAGGATTCTCCAGACTGTGCAATAGAATAGAAGTTGAAAAAAAATCTTTTACTCTTTAAAATAAGAAGTGATCATGACAAAGAATTCAAAAATAAGCTATTTGCTAGATTCTATGATGCCAGAGGCATTGAGCACAACTTTCCTGCTCCTCACACTCCCCAACAAAATGGTGTTGTTGAGAGGAAGAACAAAACTATAGTTGAAATGGCTCGATCCATGCTCAGTGATAATAACCTACCTAAATATTTTTTTGTAGAAGCTATAAACACTGCATGCTACATTTTGAATAGAGTCGATATAAGGTCAGTAACTGACAAGACTCCCTATGAAATCTGGAAAGGAAGAAAGCCCAAGATTGGGTATTTTAAATCCTTTGGATGTAAATGTTTTGTACTTAATAATAAAGAACAACTAGGGAAATTTGATCCTAAATCTGATGGGGTAATATTTCTTGGTTACTCAAAACATAGCAAAGCATACGGAGTCTTTGTTAAAAGAACAACATCTTTTATAAACAGTCAATACATGTAGATTTCGATGAGACTAATCATGTAGGTAGAAGAAATGGCTCAGAGGAAGACGAGGAATTGATCTCACATAAACCTTCCTCTGACCCAGAAAAGGGACAATCATCAACAAAGAATGAACCCTCTAAGTTGATCTTCTCAGATCAAGGTGAAAAAGAATCTACTCCAAAAGTAAAGATAAACCCTTCTCATCTAGACCTTCCTAAGGAGACAAGGACCAAGAAAGACCATCTTGAAAGACTCATTCTTGATACACCTTAGGACCCAGCTCTCACCAGAGGACAACTCAACAGAATGACTAGCCACCTTGCATTTATTTCAATCATAGAACCAAAGAAGTTTGAAGATGCAGAGCATGATGAAAGTTGGATGATGGCTATGCAAGAAGAGTTGGATCAATTCTCAAGAAATGATGTTTGGGACTTAGTTCAGGCACCGAAGAATAAGTCTATCATTGGAACCAAGTGGGTCTTCAGAAACAAGCTAGATAAAGAAGGAAATGTGGCAAGGAACAAAGCAAGACTTGTAGCTCAAGGATACAATTAACAAGAAGGAATCGATTATAATGAAACTTTCACCCCGGTAGCCAGACGTGAAGCCATAAGGATCCTCTATGCCTTCACATCTCATATTGGATTCAAGCTATACCAAATGGATGTGAAAAGTGCTTTCCTAAATAGAGTTATTGCAGAAGAAGTATATGTCAAGTAGTCTCCACGATTTGAATATTCAAAGTATCCTTGTCATGTATTCAAACTGAATAAAGCCTTGTATGGGCTCAAGCAAGCTCCCAGAGCCTGGTATGAAAGCCTAACAAGTTTCCTTATTTCCAAAGGATACATTAGAGGAAAGATTGACACAACTTTATTCATCAGAAGAAGATATAAGGATATTCTCCTTGTGTAGATTTATGTTGATGATATTTTATTTAGGGTTATTGATGATAAACTATGCAAAGAATTCAGCACTCAAATGAAGAATAAACTTGAAATGTCAATGATGGGAGAATTAACCTTCTTCCTTGGATTCCAAATTAAGTAAAACTCAAATGGCATATTCATTAATCAATTCAAATACACCAAGGAGATTCTGAAGAAATTTGGTACAGAAGATGGAAAGGAAATGTCAACTCCAATGGTCTCAAATACTATTTTTAGCACCAGAAGGAAAGAAAGTAAATCAGAAGCTATTCAAAGGAATGATTGGGTCTCTTCTCTATCTCACAACAAGCAGACTAGACATTCACTATGTTGTATACTACTATGCAAGATATCAAAGTGATCCAAGAGAGTCGCATCTGAGTGCTGTAAAAAGAATCCTGAGATATTTTCTTGGAACTATAGAAGCTGGATTATGGTATCTGAATAATGGTGAGTTCTCACTTAAAGGATTCACTGATGTTGATTATGGAAGAGACCAATTTGAGAGAAAGAGCACTATTGGAGGATGTCATTTTCTTGGAAATAGTATTGTCTCCTGGTACAGCAAGAAATGAACCTCATTAGCTCTATCAACTACAGAAGCTGAATACATGGTTGTAGGAAGCTATGTTGCTCAAGTTCTATATATCAAGCAACAGCTAAAAGATTATGGAATCAAGATATAATGTATTGAGATTCTCTATGATAACAAAAGCATAATCGATCTATCAAAGAATCCCATTCAGCATGGTAGAATGAAGAATGTCGGCACCAGACATCATTTCATAAGAGATCGTGCTCTGAAGAAAGACGTAAAGTTAGTATACATCTCTACTAAAGATCAAAGGGCTGACATTTTCACAAAACCTCTCAACAAAGATCAATTCACCTTCCTCTGAAGAGAAATCGGTATGAGTAATACAGCATGAATATTACTCAAAAGATGGTATACATACTCAGAAGGATTAATCTCAAAAGCAATGGCAATCCTCTGAAAACAAAGCGGATCGCCACACTTCAAAAGATTTAAACCGCGAACCGTACCATTTTTCAAAATTTAAAAACTCGAAACCAAAGTTGGATCTATAGGTTAAAACTCTTGAAATTCTATCATCAGTTACGCTCTTAACAGTTAAACATCTATTACACGGTAAATGTTGAAACCGTTACATATTATTCTCTGCTTATTACCCTTTTATCCCTCTGAAACCCACATTATAAATAAGTGAAAATTGTTCACATTCAAATCACTTTACCAAAAATCCTTGAATTCTCTAAGTTTTCTAAGAATTCTCTCTCTAAACCCTAATCCTTGAATTCGTTCAACAACTCAAATCAAATTGCACCAAAAAGATCAAAAGCTTCCAAGGAATCCTCCAAAGAAAAAGTTATAATCCAAATCCCTCCAAAGACTTTTGCTCATGTTCTATACAAGTCAAATCCCATTACCATTATCTCTCAGCGATACCTCAAAGATAACTCATTTCTTGAAGCCGTACCCTTCAAAGAAACCATAGCATTCCACCAACTTGGAACTTGGTTAAAGTTGAAAGAACTGACATTCTCTAAAATTGTTCTTGAGTTTTACAATAACTTGTGAAAATGTACTGTAAGTAATGAGGAGTTTAAGACAGTTGTGAAGGGGAAGGAGATTACAATCACTCCAGCATTCTTGGACAAGCTGCTAAATCTTAAGGATGAGGGAACAACCTTGAAGAGAGGATGTGAGGATTCCTCTAAGCATGATAATAAAGCATACATACCTGAGGGGTGGTTTGGAGAAAAGATTAGCACTCACATACCTCAAGAGCCAAGGTAATGGTAGTTCATCATGGCTCATCTTCTTCTTTAGAAGATGAACTCTGTAAATGCAGTATCAAGCTATGAACACTACATCTTGGTACACTTGATAAAAAAGAAGAAGGTCAACTGGCCTGTGATAATCATGCAACATATGTTTCACCACAAGTTTACACTTGGTGGTCTAATTAGTAGAATAGTAGCCTCATTCAACATCAACTACTCAGATGAGGAAGGCTCTCTAGGTAGTGAGATAATAAAAGAGACCTTTAAAAAAAGGTAGACTATGGAATAAAGTGGGATAAGGAGGAGATGATGAAGAAGGATCTAGCTAGAAAGTAGAGAGAGAAGAAGCTCAGAATGGCCACGAAGGTTGAAACAGTGAAAGGGGTTGAGGAAGTGTCCCTCAAGAGGAAAAGGGAGCCTATGATGACTCAGGAAGATATCCCTTAGGGGAAGAGGAGCAGAGTGCCCAGAAGTAAGGCATTTACTGCTAAGGAAGTAGTTGTTCCAAAACCTTCTTCCACTGCCACAGAAGGAAAAACTAGGGAGATCGGATTCTCCATAAATAAGTTCAAATATGAAGAGGGGCAGAGTTCAGAAGATGATGAGGATGAGGATGATAAGAAACCCATCAGTATTCTATCAAAGAGAAAGATGGGAGACTTTGCCCAAATATGGTCATCCCTAGTGAAGATGAGGATGAAAAGGAGGAAAAGAAGGAAGAGAATGTTGAGGGAGCTGAAGGGAAGAAGAAGGTGAAAACCTATGGGGAGACCGTAGTGTCTGATGATGACCCTGAGAAAGCTGACATGATTAAGGCTATGAATCAAAGCCTAATTGAAGCCTTCTCAGCAATAAGGAAAGGGGATGCAATTAAGATTATAGTAGTTGGGGCAGAGGTAAAGGCTGTGGAAGAAGGAAAGAAATCTCCTGCTCTAGAGGAGTACACTAAGAAGATGAAAGAGAAGAGCACTTCTGAAACAAAGGAGGAGGACTCTGAAGAAGTGGATGGAAATATCCTAGAGGGCATCTTAGTAGACTTTGACTTGCCAACAAGAGCATTTCTTTTTGCACTTGCTTCTTCTCCTCCCAAAGTAGCTAATCTGATTAACTTCAAATTGGAGAAGGAGAAGAAGTCAGAAGAGAAGCCAATATCTCCTCCGCTGGATTAACAAATGTCAGTATTTGATCCTTCCCATTTATTCATGGCTCTTCTTTAGCTTCTATTTCTCAAGAGGTAGTTAAGGATCTAGCTACAGAATCAAAGGAGAAGGAAGAGGCTGCTGGGCATTCTCTGCTGAAAGAAAATGTACCTGAGGAAGATCTGTTCCTTGCAGCTCTTCAGAGAGAGGAGGAGTAGAGAACCGTAGTGGTGGAATGGGGAGTTAAGTCATCAGAAGATCCTGCTGAAGAATTCGTTAAAATGGCAAGATCAGTATTTACCAAACATAATTTAAAGCTAGAAGAGATAAGGGTGGAAGAAGAGAACAAGGAAGAAGAGAAGGAGGAAGAAGTGGAAAAGAGAAAGGAGGCAGTAGAGAAGAAGGAGGAAGTAATAGTGGAAGACATCATTAAGGAGGAGGAGGAGGATGAGCTTAAGATTGTGGAGGGAACAGAGGAAATGAAAGCTAAATTCAAATCAGCCACCGTCCAGCAACCAACAATAACTTCTTATATCCTAAGGACTCTGGCTGATTCCTCCAACGTCTTATCTTTGGTTCAAAGGCCTCCAACTCTAAGAATTGATGGAGATGAGTCCCTCAGCAGTAGAGGTTGGATGATGGGTGACTTGGTTGAGGGGAGCAATTCATCAGGATACATACCTATTAACTCTCTCCATCACATAGGGAAAACTCTTGATGATCTCCTCACAATGGCCCTTAGACTCAACAACTCAGTAGTGGACATCAAGTTAATTCCCTTCAATTGCCAGCTTGGTCATAGTATTGCCCTCCTAATAGAACAAGCTCAAATCATCATGGAGATGGCTGATAAAATTCATCTTCCCTGCCAAATTAGGTCAAAATTGATTCAGCACTTGCAGCCTCTCATGGAGACAAGACTTGTGAATTATATTGACATAAGGGATGTACTAATTACGATGAATAACAAGCTAGAGATTAAAGAGAGGGGTCTTGAAATGATCCATGATGAAGTAAATGGGGTGAAGGAGTCCTAGAGGTAAACAGCTGACATAATCTCAACTTTGGGAACTACCATTGAAATAAGCCAGACTGAGTTCTCCATGGGGCTGAAGGAGGAAATAAAGGAGCTAAGGCAGAAGGTCGTCTACTTGTGGTAGTAAGGGAGAATCCAAAGTGGCCTTGAGAATGTAATGAAGTTTATGACTGAATTCAATGCAAAAACCCTCAAGGCTATTAAGGATTCATGGAGAGAGATAAAGTCTGAGGTCATCAAAGCAATTGATAGCATAATAAAGAGAGTCAATGACACTACATTAGCTTTGAAGAATGAGGTAATTGATGAAGTTACTAATGAGATCACTAAGGCCTCTACAGGACTAGCAAAAGCCATCATTGAAGCTAAAGATATTATAGTTTCAAGGTAAGAAAGTGCATCTGAACATCACTAAAAGGCATTGATGCTTTGAGTACCAAGATTGGTGATCTCTCACTCTACTTCTTCTGCTCGCATGACAGCAAGATTGTTCCTTTCCTTCAGCATCTGGTGAATGGGCTCAACACTTAATGGATTTGGAATCAAAAGGCTCTCCAAGTCATTCTTAAAAGCATCTTCCCTTCTATCCTAAGCAAGGCTGCCAGGTTGATTCAACAAATTGTTCCTCCTCTTCAAGCGAATGCGACTGCTATTCAAGAAGTCATCCAAAAGTTTTCCCTTGATGAGAAGAACTTGTTGGCATTAAGTGGAGGGAGAAGGATAAGCACAGCTTCAAGGAAGTATGGGAGAGGTGGATGACTTCAACATCTACTTCAAGCGCCATGGAGATAGATAGTCAGGAAGAGGAGCAAAGACAAAATTTGTTGGGATCTTAGGAACAAAAACATTCTTGCAAATCTCGTAAGCTGACAACCGTACATGTGGGGCCCAAAAATCAACATGACAAATTTGGCGTGGATTCAAAATGAACTTGCCTCTCCAAACTGATCCTTAACGGAAACTTAAGTAAGTGACAACGGGAAGATTTTCAACAACAGTCCAAGATAAACGGAAACATTCTCTCCCTCTATAAAAGGATGTTACCCGCCATTGAAGAAGGTTGCCAATTTAATCTAATACAAAAGAGTGCAAACAATCTCTCAAATTCACTGCAATCTTGTAATCGAGTTTACTGAAACAAAGTTTAGAAGCTCATCCCTTTTTAAACTCTAAATTCTTGTAAAGCACTAGCTTAAGGTTAAGTTAGTATGAGGGAGCTTAGAAATCTTGAGAGGTAGGTACTTAACAAGATAACAAGCTTGGAGGCTTAGATATAGTTGGAAGGTACTTCTTTATTAGTATAGCTCATCAAAGTGTGAAGGTTGTTGGAGGGTACTTCAACCAAGCTTTGTAAAAGGTTTTCTCTTCACCAGAAGAAGAGCACTTAGTGGATTAAATCTTGGACAAGAGATTCCAAGGACTGGATTAAGCAGAAGCTAAACCATGATAAAAATCGTTGTTTGCATTTTCTATACCTCATATTATTTTTTATGGTTAAGTGTAAATCACATTCAAAGATTAAGGTCATTAGAAAGGGGGATTAAGAGTAAAACGCTATTACTCAGAAGCACCTTCAGAAGCTAGTTTCACTTGTTCTTTGAAGCAATATCTAAACTCGAAAAAGAGTCATTTACCCCCCTCTCTGACCTAATTTTCACCCTACTAGGTTCAACAACTATATTTCGTGACAATATAAAATGCTCATCGCAAATGATAATTACTTTTGTGACATCAAGTTTAACTTAAAAGAAAAATATTTCAATTAGAAGTGATAGTTGTATCTACAAATATCCAATATCTTACATTAATTTTTTTATTTTCACCAATAAATATTATGTGACAATAAAGTTGATTCCAAAAATATTATTAGTTGTGACAATAAGTTTAATTTTATAGGAAATTTATGAACATGGTTTTGGAAGGTAATATGAAAAGTTATTAAAAAGGTATAGGAAAGTTAAATAATTTAGAAAGGTTATAATTTTTTTTTTGGATAAGTATATGAAATTGATTGAAAAACGTTGCGGCACAAACTCCATAAAAACTATAGTTTGTTCTTTAGAAAAGCTTCATCTTAATAGGGTAATGAAAGGTTATAAAAATGTTTTATGACAGTTTTTGAAAAATGCATATGAAATGCTTAAAAAGTTATAGGAAATTCATGAGTTATTTAAAAAAAAGTTATATAAAATCTATATAAGAAAGTTATGAGTTTATAAAAAATAATATAAATCTTATAAGAAAGTTATAACTTATATTTATAGAAAAGGTATATGAAAGCTATATGTTATAAGAAAATGCACATTAGAGGGAGGTATATAAGAAAGAAAAATTTTATGCCTAGAACCCTGAACCCTAAAACATGAATCTTAGACCTTACTCATGTAATAGTAAAATGAATACTAGTTATTAATAACAATACTTGTTTACTAGTATTAATAATTAATGACACACTATGATGATATTTTTTTTTAAACAAAAATTGTTTTATTTGAGTTTACATTAAATGAAATCAAAATTTTAACCCGCTCAATATGCGATTTGAACCTAAAATTTTTAAAATTCAGAATTTTTATCTCAACCACTTGGTCAAGACATCAGTCTAGTATTTAATAACAATAATAGTAATCAAGTTCATGATTAAAGAAATTAATTATACAATTATCGATTATAAGTAATTATTATTATTATTATTACAACAATTATTATACAACTTTGTAAAAATAATAAATATGCCAACAATACAGTTTGTTTTCAAGGAAATAACATGTAAAGGAAAATTTTATGCAATGGAAAATATTTTGAAAGAAAATGAAATATTTTCCTTTACATGGTTATAACAATCAAAAATATTTTTTGATATTTGACTTTGACTTATTTTTCTAATCAAACAAACATAAAAAACTTCCTTCAAACAAACAAGGTTAATGTGTAAATATATTTGTTGATTAGTAATATTATTTTTTATATATTTTACTTTTTGTTTAGTATTATTAATAAATATATGTATTATAGTAATATGTGGACAATAGTGAATTTATTTTCGATAAAATAAATTTTACTTTACCTCTTATAATAATTGTATTAATCATCACATTTTTTATCCAATAATGATAACTAGGAAAAATAATGAAAAATTTTATTTTTAAAAAAATTACCATAAAATTTGTATAATTTTAAGTGCTATTAAAAATATTTTAAGCTCGAATCAATGGCATTACAATTGAGTTTAATTGATTGAAAATTTAGGACGGAAAAATTCCCCAACTCCCTCCTTTTTCCATTTTCCAATTAGGATTATCCTGTCTCTCCACTTCCCTCTTTCTCTTTGGTATTATCGTATCAAAATCTCATCTACTCGACTCCGATCTTCATCGCTGCCACCTTCGCTTCATCCGATCATCGACGCTTTCGCCATCTACCATCGTCGTCGTTGTCATCTCGATTCACTTACCATTCTATGGTTTTTTTGAAAAGTACGGGGACTATTTAAACGACATCAGGATGCTAAATCTGAAGACCATGTGTGATTGGAAACAATTCGCTAAAGCTAATTCTGACGCCGCTTTGGTCCCTCTCTCAAGACTGAAGCATATCTACGGTGAGGCAACTCTTTCATCGATAAGGCACGCCCAAAATTTCTGTCAGATGCTTTTTGTTTTGCTATTGGGATTTTTCACTTTAACAGGTTTTCCTTCCTAAATTTTTCTTTGTTCATTCAGTGTCATCGTTATCTATTGTAGATTTTGTGCAATTTGATTGATCAACTATCATTGAAGCTTTCATTTTCTTATTTCAATTAGGGCTTGGGAACCTCCTGAAACTAGCAGTCTGTTAATTCAGCAACATGGTGTTGAAGAAGTACGAGTTATCTCTTGAGAATCACGGACGGAGGTTTTGATTCTATCCCACTTTTCAATTTTCATTTCAGTATTTGTTCATTTGAGTTTGGTGTTTTGATTTTTGAGTTTTGATTGTTGTAATTAGAAGCATTCAGAAGATAAAGATGTAAATGGGGAAGTTATGAAAACCCAACAAGCAGTTGAGCAAGATAACTAACTCCGTTTTAGCTTTGCTTTGTTTATTTCTCTTTTATTAGCTTAACTTGAGTTTTCTTGTTTAATTTAGGCCTAATACATCAACACCACCCTAAGGTTGGCTCAGAAAACCGGATGCCACCCTTAACTTTCAAAAGGACCAGTCACCTCCTTAACTTGGCAAAAAGGACCAGTAACCCCCTTAACTTGGTAAAAATGCACTAGTTAACCCACCCCCTCAATGCCACGTGTCAGAATCTGGTTCTTTGATTTTTCAAAGATGTCATTTTCTGATTTTTTTCTTTTTAACCAGAAGTTGACACGTGGCATTTAGGGGCAAATTGGTGCATTTTTGCCAAGTTAAGGGGGTAACTGGTCTTTTTTGTCAAGTTGAGGGGGTAACTAGTCCTTTTAAAAGTTGAGGTTGGCATCGGGTTTTCTGAATCAACTTAGGGGGGTCTTGATGCATTTGGCTTTTAATTTATGCTTAATGTGACAATTATGTTCTCCTGATGAAGGACTCTAGACAATTCAAGGGAGTTAGAATTAGAACACCAAATACTTGTCTAATCTTCTGTATACCTCTGTAAATAAATTTGTTTTTTTATATCTCTATTCTCTTTGATACTTTTGGTAATAAATAAGTAATGAAGGCATTTCAATAACTAAAGGACCTCGTGAAAAAATGCCATCAAGAAGGAAAATAGTGGAGAGACGGATGATTATTTATTGTTGTTACTACAATATTGTACCATCTGTTAGTGCTGAAGTTCTCCATTAAGGCATGTGTCATAATTATGATTGTAGTTAGAATATAAATAAAGTCACTATACATAATTGTAAATGTCTTTGCATAAATGATCGATATTAATGAGTTTATTAAGGCATATATCATAATTTTGATATGAAGTAGGATATGTTCCTGTGACTTGTATCTCTTATGGCAGGGCTTTACTGAATATACCATAAACTCCTCTTCAGTGAAGAATAAAGTCACTGTGTGTGAGATGTGGGAGTCAAAATAAAGTCATTATTTTCTTTTGGGCTTTACTGATATTTTTGTATTTTATTTATATTCAGTGTCAGGCCAAATCCTTGTTAAAATTGCAGAATAACAATATGAATGATTTGTAATACTACTTAAGATAAGATGGGGTTGCTTATTATGGTAATGTTTGAAAGATTATTAAGTTGAATTTATGCCTCTTCTTCCCTTGATACTTGTTTTCCCTTTTTTTTAATTTCATTTGTTTTCTGAGAAATTTTTTTCCTATAATTACAAGTTTTATTTGTTTTTGCCTCTCTTCTTTTATAAACATTGAAGTCTATTAATGGATTGAAGGGTAGCAATCTAGTCTCTGATTTTCACTACTGATAGTATTACAAAAGGTTTATCATAGTTTTAAAGAGATTTCTGATTCGTTTCCAAATGGATTAGGATTCACAGATGCTAACATTTGCTAGCCTTGTAGTGATGTCGAGAGTGGTCTTGACCTTGATGCAGAAGTGAATTCGGGTAGCAATCACAGTTATCAAAACAGGACTAGCAATAGTTGCTGCTCAGAGGAGAAAAATATCCGTAAAGAAAGTGTTCTCCATGAAAGGCAAGTTAACTGAACTTTGTAGTTATAAAAAGAAAAATTATATTCATGTTGTAAAGTTTTAGTCCTATTCAAGTTAACCAGAACTCCAATCTTTTTTGAAATTCAATCAAGGGAGTTTTGTACATCCGTTGTAATTTCAAAATAAGTCTTATGACATATAATATAAGATATACAATATTAATTCCCAAGGGTAATAACTTTTGCAACCTCATCAAATTTTATGCAGATCTCATTCTTTCTTATTCATGGAATGTCTTATAAATAATCAATTCATGAAAAGTATTGGTATATCATTATAATATTTTTATCTGATTGGTATTTTTTGTTTGAGTATCTTCCAGACTTTACACTTGTTACCTTTATTAAATCAAGTCGCTTGCTACTTCTCACCCTTGACTATCATATAATTGGATAGGTTGATGGAAGCAGGAATAATGGAAGGTAATAAGAGCCTTGAAAGTAGCCAAATAACTAAGAATTTGAAAGGGAAGTTCATGATTGGAGATTTAACTTAGGTCAAGCTTACTGGCTCTTGGTGACCTGCATTGGTAGGCCACATCATAGTACTACTCTATTCTTCTGTTGCCTCTGTTCATGGAACTTAGAAAGACTTCACTTTTTGTCATTTTCAAGGTTGTCGGGATTAATGAAGATAACGATACACTAACGGAAAATGTTTGTGTTCGGCTATATGGGAGCTTTGAATAGTTGGTGTTGTTTTCCATGCTTATTTTTTTCGCTTGTTATCTAACTTATGTAGAATGACATTTTTTTCTTTGTTATTCACTATACTTGTAGATCATACTAAATGGCATTACGAATTTTGATCCTTTAAAATATTTGTAGCATTCTTGTTACTATTTCGAGTAAAAGATTGGAACAGTTTTGTTTCAGGAACATCAAATGGAAAAGTTAGTCAATAGAGAACAACTTCAAATCATATAAGTTTCTGCAGTCTTTGAATTAGAGCTATGTAAGCTTATTCCATGACTTTGTTAATCAAGTCACTTGCTACTTCTCATCCTTTTCGATGTGGTATTTAAATAACGTTCAATGTGGTTTTGTTTATCATTTATTGTTAATTTTGCATGAAGTTACTATAATGGTTTTGTTTTAAGTCTGCACCTTTCATTGTGATGTTCATAAAAGGGAGAGTAGTATAAAATCATACACAAATCTGTTGTAAACTATAGGTTGGAGATCATAGCAAATGATATTATGCAAAACGTTTGTCATTATGATCAGAACTTGCAAACATTTTCTCTTCTCAGTTCAATATGGAGTGTCATTTGTGGAAGTTAAAAACCTAAAATAATTAAATTAAATCGAATGGATTGTTTGTCTTCAATTTCAGTTGCTGCTCTTGATTTTCACAAGATGAGAAATTTTGAATATGATAAGATAGACTGAGACTTCTACTAATATTGTTTCTCATGGGACTAAGTTTTGATTTTTAAGTATCAGTCTATCTTTTTATTGGTTTTTAACTGAGAGTGAAACTGTCTAGGTTTACTCATACTCAGTTCAGTTCTTGTATTCTTTTGTAGCTGAAGTTTACCTGTTGGCATCTTTAGTTTACTATTCAATTGTTGAGGACTAGAGTTGCAAAGACTTCTGTAGTTTTTGCTTAAAATCCCTACTAATTTGCTATGGTTGTTCAAGTCTTTTAGAAGTTCCCTTTAATCCAACTTATATTTTGGATCAATATTGTGTTTTGAGATTTTTGAAAACTAATTTCGTATATCTGAGCTTCATTCAATCCAAAATAGCTAGTGTGAATTGTTACAAAATAAATGTAACAGGTTATTATTGTAACTAAAAATAAATAGTGACAAAAAGTTGTAACTAATGTAAAATGTTAAAAAGAAATCACAAAAGGCATTATTGTGACAACTAACAAAAGTTGTCACGAGGTTTCAATATTAATATGTGACAACCTTCTCTATTTGTGACAAGTGGAATTCATGTGACAAAAACTTATTGTCACAAAAGTTCCAATTTTTGTGACAACAAATTAAGAAATGTTATCTGTAACTTAATTATTAGCGACGATATCTTTGTGACAATAATTCTTGTCAAAATATATACATCTATGATAACATTTAATTTTTTTGCGAGAAGAATTATTATCACAAATTGTTTGTTTCCATGACGACTGTTTAAATTCGTCATGCATTTTAGTTAATTTTAATGTATTATATGCGACAAGTTTTTCATTTGTGACGATTATATTTCCTTTCTATTACAACAAAAGTTGTCATAAGAAATTGTTGTCACAAAAAATTTAATTATTTGATGTCTTTTTTAAGTTATCATATAATTGTAATTCATTTTGATGTATTATATGTGACAAGTAGCTCATTTTATGACGACTATGTTATCTTTTAATAACAACAAAAGTTGTCATAAAAAATTGTTGTCACAAAATACTTAAATATTTGTGA
Organism: Euphorbia schlechtendalii; assembly: GCA_949673415.1. Classification (NCBI taxonomy): domain Eukaryota; kingdom Viridiplantae; phylum Streptophyta; class Magnoliopsida; order Malpighiales; family Euphorbiaceae; genus Euphorbia; species Euphorbia schlechtendalii. The sequence goes on from CATIWQ010593398.1 coordinate 20,881, forward strand.
CATATTTTGAAGCAAAAATCATGCCTATTATTTGTGACGAAAATATTGTTAGTAACTCTCATATTAGTGACGATTCTGTTTTATTGTCACATAAGGTTATATGTGACAACATTTTACGTTTTTGTGACAATATTAGCTGTCACAAAATTGTCATGTGAAACTAAACCGCTTCCATGATTTCTTAGCACTCGCTAGGTTCTTCAATGGTGTCCTTTGTTTTTCTGTGTTTTGGATTGATTTTTTTTTTGAATATTTAATTAGTGAATGAGAGAAGGTATTTGTTAGATAAAACAGACTCCTAAAACGCTAAAAAGCAACAACGAACAAAGAAAACTTCCAAGACATGTTGAAGGATATTTTGATGAGCTAAAGTTGTTTCTAATGTCTAAAATATAAACATGTTATGTGGTTTAGTTAATTAACAATAATGAAGTGGAAAAGTTTATTCAAAAAGTTGTGCATTGGTTTGTACGAAACATATCTTTATTGTTTGTTAGTCACAATTTTATTTTTCAGGTTGCTTGCCCATCATGATGATGCTCTCATTAGCTTCGTTTTTCGTTATTCTCTAAATAGAAAAGTAAAAGAGAACCGGACATTCTTTTTAGATATTAGTATTATGCAAGCAACAACTTTGATGCGCAATATTCTATCTTAATTTTTTTATTGCATATATTTTTCTAAATTGCCACTACTAATTAGATTCGAATGATACCTTCAGCACCAAATTATGGTTGGATAGACCACACTTCGTAAATCCGTCCAGTCTACATATATGCTTGCTTGCCTTTCATAAATTTTTTTAGTGTTTTAAAAAGCGCTAGGCGCTAGTCGGGCGGTTGAAGGTGAATCGGGGCCTAGGCGGATTTAGGCGCTAGTCAGTAGGGTTTAGGCGCTAGGCGTAGCCAGGCGGCGACCCTCTAGGCGGGGCCTAGGCGGGGAATTTTAAAACAGTGATCTTGAACAAATATATTTCGGTATAAGCCACATTCTACCCAAAATCGTCGTAAAGGTTAGAAATGGATTTGAATTTTTTCTAAAACCCCAAGCATACTTTTTTTTATAGATGGATCAAGTTCGATCTGACCAGTTTACCTGTTGAATAGGTGAAGCCCATCCAATCCTTTCATAAAAAAAATGATAAATTTGTTGGTGATAATTTTTTTTCACCGAAATAACTTAATGTTGTTTGATATCTAAACTAAAAACATTTGTTTGTGGAGTTACCCAACGCCCACTAAGCCAACAATAAAATATTAGGATTCATTACAAAAAAAGCCACTAAGTGACCAATTAAGTGAAACACTTCTAAAATATCTCAAGCTTCAACACCAATATGCATTATAATTTATCAAATTTCAGTTTATTTTAAACTTTTAATATATCATGCATTGATAAATAAAAGGTAATAGAAATACAATATTTAAACCACCCAAAAGAAACAAATTAACAAATTTTGCTTTACAGCAAGAATTTCATTACGCTAAGCTTGTCATCCCATCCATTCTTGCAACCATAATGAAGATGCTCATAATCACAATATCAACTAGTTAGCCATTACAATTGTTCTTCATAGTTAACCTACAAATTATTCAATTTAGATATCAACCTAACACTTTCCACTACATAATCCTTCCCCATCATCATCACCTTGACTCTACGGCCGAGCCTCGTAAAAACGACCGCCGCCACCAAATCTGAAACGCTTTGCTAAGATTCGGGCATTCCGACCCGTTCTTCGAGAAACACCTGAACCATTCCATAAACAATTCATGCTGTTGCTTCAAATTAAGCGTAAGAAGCGTTTGCCCTAACCCTTCTTCCAAAGCCTTCATGTCCATGCCCTTTTTGCATCTCTGAAGCCACCCGAAATCCAACAACATCGGGTTAAACCACGCTTCTAGAAGCCTCGCCCTTGCTTCTGCCCGGCAATGGAGCTTTCTTGTCCCCATCGCGATAAACAGCGTTGCCGAAACTCGGCTAATCTCGTATCTCACCATTGGCGACACTTTGTTATGCATTTTAATGAGTTGCGCTTGATCTGCCCACGTTTTGACGAATTCCTCGCAGATCTGTCGCTCTATTAGGATTTCTAGCAACCAGTTAATGTTGTCCACTTGTCTCGAGATTCGTACCACCAAAGGCTTATTACCCTTTTCTCCTTTTCCGGGGGAAGTTTCGGAAGCCTCTTCTAGAAGCGTAAGTAGGGAATTTAGACAGGACTGGCAAACGACGTAAAGATCGTGTTTGTTGAGTTCAGGTTGTTGTTTCTTGTAGACAGAGCTTTGGCATAAAAGACCTTTGACTAGCGACTTTAGCTCGTTTCTTGCATTGTTATCTGCCGAGTTTGTGATGGACCAAACGAGCTGCCGCGATAAGTTTTGCTGAGATTGGGATTCTGACAAGTAGAGCCGTGCGAGAATTTCTTGAGTTGACGACTCGTCGAATTTAGACACTGAGAAAAGTAGCCTCAGTTTTTCCTCTTCTTCTTCAGTCCAAGGAACAGCCTCGAGGTATTTTAAACAGGATGATACACCTTTGTTAAACATGATGCTAATCGATACCTATTAATAAAGATGCATATAACCGAGTTACCAAGATATTAAACTTTTCCAGCACATTACCAAAGCTTAAATAAAATAACCATTTCGTATTGTGGTGATTTCCTAGTAGTAATTTTTTCAAGAGGAATAGCTACCAATACAGTCTACCATTAACCAAAACTTGTACACCAAAAAATGAAAAAATCACTAGTTCAAAATCCAACAAATTTTCATGCACAACGTTTATGACAAGTATATACGAAGGAGAAACCTAAGAGTTCAGTTATTAAAAAAAAGAAGCATCAAGCATACAAATTTTGTAATGGGAAATTGCGTAGTTATTTAAATGAGACAAGTGTCATCAATACAGCCTACTATGCGCAAAAAACTTGTACATCATAATAATCACGAGTTAAAACTAATAAAAACTGGCACGCACAACAGGAACGAGAAGAATACACGGATGCAAAATCTAAGATAGAATACGTTTAAAAAATTTTAACCATAATAAACTAATAGGACATTTAGGACAGACAAGCATCTACATTTCGTAACGTGGCGATTATATAGTAGTTAATTTAACGAGACAAATTGCCATCAATACAGCTTACTATGCAGTAAAAATCGTACACTAAACAAATCACGAAAAATGGCGTGCACAATAGGAATGACAAGTAAACACAAATGCAAAATCTAAGATTGAGTACAATTACAAAATTTTGACCACAACCAGAAGCTAATAGGATATTTAGGACAAACAGAAGCATCTACATTTCACATTGTCGCCATTACATAGTAGTTATATTAACAAGTTGAATTGCAAAACATTTACAATATATTAGCAAGAAGCAATAGGAATAGTTGTAAACATACTCTTCTTCCTCCATGTTTGCAAACATTAACATCCATACCAAAAATTGGGTCCCTTTTGGTTAATAAGATAAGACTATCCTAATCGTAAAGACAGAAGAGCTAGACAAAAACCACATTGAGGAGATAATCAACATTGCAATTGATTAAGTTACAAAACAAGAATTGCACATAAGAGAAGATGCATCAATATTCCACTAGGTAAACACATAAGTCTGCTAAGCATTTTATCAAACAGGACAACTGCATTCCTTCCTCTAAAACAGAACATTGAATCAAAACCCCTAAAATCACAGATAACATATAAAGATTTATAAAAAGAAAAGAAGCACAAACCTCGAGTATATCAATGGCTCTAAAAACCCCGATTTTCAATAGTCTTTTAGTAATATCATCCTCAAACATTAAGTCAATAGTGTCCCTAAAAACCCCCAAATTTTCCACATCAGGCACCTCTATTCTGCACACCTTCAACGAGTCGTTATTACCATTACTCGATGAACCCAATCCTTTACGATAATCCGAAATCAAACCGGCGAAAACTTGAGAATTCGCAGTCAGAACTTCGGAACTCGTTTCCAGTACCATAGCTCCTCCCCTTTTCCCTCTCAAGTTCAATCTCACATCGAAAACACCACCGCATGACTCCGGCCCTGAAACCGGGTCCGATAAAGGAACCTCCTCGTTTTTGGCCCGAAAAGATTCGGATCTTGATTTGGAAACAGACTCAGCAAGTGGAGATGGGTGAGTGAAGATATTTTGAATGGTAGGATCCGATGAGTCAATGGGTGAAACCCGACCGGGAGAAAGGATCCGGCGAGGGTCGATCCTACCGACAATGGATTTAGAACTGAGAGGTGAATTAGGGAGGGAATTAGAAATAATTTTAGCGACAGATTCAGATTTTTTAAGAGGGTTTCTGGAAATAAGAACGGGATTCTCAGGGCTGGGAGGATGGCCAGTTAAGGAACAGCACCAGGAAAACTTTCGAGGGTGAGAGGTAGGTTTCCGGCGAGCGTAATCGGTGGCCATGGGTGGTTTAAGTGGCGAAGAAAGGAAGAAAAAGTAGCATTTTGGGAAGGGACAAATCTTTATAGAGTAATATAATAATTGAAGACAAATTGTGCTTGATAGTTGATTATGATAATATTTGATTTTGATACTTTCACAGATAAAAGTTATGCTTGATATTACGTGTTCATTTTTTTATTAACAATTCACACATTCTAATAAAATAATTAATAAATGTATTTAAATATTAATTTAAAGTAAAAATCTTCTATCTACAATTCTCTCTTCCTTCCTCAATCTTCCACTAAAAAATTACAAAATGTCAGTTTTTATTATATTATAATATAATATAATTTCTCCTATGAAGTGAACATAAAAGACATGTTTCAAAGTTTTCACGAAAATTCGATCGCAATAATCGATGCGAGTTTTTTCAACGTTGACCTTAAAATCAACTTTCAGACCATTTTAGAATGTGATAAAGATACTAGACCATAAAAGGCATGCGTCAAAATTTTTAAGAAATTTCGATCGCGGAAATCGATTTCGAGAATTTTCACCTTAGTGCTTAAAAAATCGACATTTGGATCATTTTAGAGTGTGATAAACATGATATGATCATAAAAGGAATGCGTCAAAGTTTTCACGAAATTTTGATCGTGGAAATCGATGCGAATTTTTTCAACGTTGACCTTAAAATAAACATCCAAACCATTTTAGAGTGTAATAGACATGATATGATCATAAAAGGCATGCGTCAAAGATTTCACGAAATTTCGATTGCGAAAATCGGTTTCGAGTTTTTTCACCTTTATGGTTAAAATCGATATTTGGACCATTTTAGAGTGTGATAAACATGATATGATCATAAAAGGCATGCGTCAAAGTTTTCACGAAAAATTTCGATCCCGAAAATCGGTGCGAGTTTTTTCACCTTTGCGCTGGAAATCGATCTTTGTACCATTTTAGAGTGGGATAAACATGATATGGCCATAAAAGGCATGCGTCAAAGTTTTCACAAAATTTCGATTGCGGAAATCGGTGCGAGTTTGTCAACGTTGACCTTAAAATCAACTTTTGGATCATTTTAGAGTGTGATAAACATAATATGATCATAAAAGGCATACGTCAAAGTTTTCACAAAATTTCAATCCTTGAAACAAGTGCGAGTTTTTTCACCTTTGTGCTTAAAATCGACCCTCGGACCATTTTAAAGTGCGATAAACATAATATGACAACAAAAGGCAAGTGTCAAAGTTCTCATGAAATTTCGATCCTGAAAATTGGTGAGTTTTTTCAACGTTGACTTTAAAATCGACCTTCGGACCATTTTAGAGTGTGATAAACATGATATGACCATAAAATGCATGCGTAAAAGTTCTCACGAAATTTCGATCTTGGAAATCGGTGCAATTTTTTTAACGTTGACCTTAAAATCGACCTTAAGACCATTTTGGAGTGTGATAAACATGATATGACCATAAAAGGAATGCGTTAAAGTTTTCATGAAATTTCGATCGTTGAAATCAGTGCGAGTTTTTCCAACGTTGACCTTAAAATCGACATTTTAACAATTTTAGAGTGTGATAAACATGATATAATCATAAAAGTCATGCAACAAAGTTTTCACAAAATTTTGATCGGGGAAATTGATGCGAGTTTTTTCAACGATGATCTTAAAATCGACCTTCGTACCATTTTAGAATGTGGTAAACATGATATAACCATAAAAAGTAATGAATTAAAGTTTTCACGAAATTTCAATCACGGAAATAGGTGCGAGTTTTTTAACCTTTGTGTTAAAATTGACCTTTAGATCATTTTAGAGTGTGATAAACATGATTTGACCATAAAAGACACGAGTCAAAGATTTCACGAAATTTCGATCGTGGAAATCAGTGTGAGTTTTGTAACCTTTGTGATTAAAATCGACCTTTGGACCATTTTTGAGTGTGATAAACATGATATGAACATAAAAGGCATGCGTCAAAGTTTTCACGAAATCTCGATCGTGGAGGTCGGTGCGAGTTTTTCCAACGTTGACCTTAAAATTGACATTTGGACCATTTTAGAGTGTGATAAACATGATATGATCATAAAAGACATGCAACAAAGTTTTCATGAGATTTCGATCGCGAAAATCTGTGCGAGTTTTTCAACGTGGAGCTTAAAATTAACTATTGGACTATTTTATAGAGTGATAAACGTGATATGACTATAAAAGGCATTCATCAAAGTTTTCACGAAATTTCAATCTCGGAAATCTGTGCGAGTTATTTCAACGTTGACTATAAAATCGACCTTTGACCATTTTAGAGAGTGATAAACATGATATGACCATAAAAGGCATACGTCAAAATGTTCTCGATTGCTAAAATCGGTGCGAGTTTTTTCTTCTTTTTGCTTAAAATCGACCTTTAGACCATTTTAGAGTGTGATAAACATGATATGACCATAAAAGCCATGCGTCAAAGTTTTCACGAAATTTCGATCATGGAAATCGATGCGAGTTTTTTTCAACGTTGACTTTAAAATCGACCTATGAACCATTTTAGAGTGTGATAAACCTGATATGACCATAAAAGGCTAGCGTAAAAGTTTTCAAGAAATTTGGATAGCGAAAATAGGTCCTAGTTTTTTCAACGTTGATCTTAAAATCGATCTTTGGACCGTTTTAGAGGGTGATAAACCTGATATGACCATAAAATGCATGAGTCAAAGTTTTCAGTAAATTTCGATAGCGAAAATCGGTGCGAGTTTTTCACCTTTTTGCTTAAAATCGACCTTTAGACCATTTTAGAGTGTGATAATCATGATATGACCATAAAAGGATACGTCAAAGTTTTCATGAAATTTCGATAGCGAAAATCAGTGCGAGTTTTTTCAACGTTGACTTTAAAATAGACTTTTGACCATTTTAGAGTGTTATAAACATGATATGACCATAAAAGGCATGCTTCAAAGTTCTCACGAAATTTCGATCCTAGAAATCTGTGCGAGTTTTTTCACCTTTGTGCTTAAAATCGAACTTTAGACCATTTTTTGAGTGTGATAAACAAGATATGACCATAAAAGGCATGCATCAAAGGTTTCACGAAATTTTAATACTGGAAATTGGTGCGAGTTTTTTAAACGTTAACCTTAAAATCGACATTTGGACCGTTTTATAGTGTGATAAATATGATGTGAACATAAAAGGCAAGCATCAAAGTTTTCACAAAATTTCAATCACGGAAATCAATGCGAGTTTTTTTAACCTTTGTGCTTAAAATCGACCTTTAGATCATTTTAGAGTGTGATAAACATGATTTGACTATAAAAGGAATGCATCAAAGTTTTCACGAAATTTTGATCATGGAAATCTGTGTGAGTTTTGTAACCTTTGTGATTAAAATCAACCTTTGGACCAGTTTAGAGTGTGATAAACATGATTTGACCATAAAAGGCATGCGTCAAAGTTTTCACAAAATTTTGATCGTGGAAATCATTGCGAGTTTTATCAACGTTGAACTTAAAATCAACCTTTAGACCATTTTAGAGTGTGACAAACATGATATGATCATAAAAGGCATGCGTCAAAGTTTTCACGATATTTCGATCAAGGAAATTAGTGCGAAACGTTGAACTTAAAATCGACATTTGGACCATTTTAGAATGTGATAAACATGATATGACCATAAAAGGCATGGGTCAAAGTTTTCACGAAATTTCGATCGTGGAGGTCGGTGCGAGTTTTTCCAACGTTGACCTTAAAATCGACCTTTGGACCATTTTGGAGTGTGATAAACATGATATGACCATAAAAGTAATGTGTCAAAGTTTTCACGAAATTTTTGATCGTGGAAATCGATGCGAGTTTTTAACCTTTGTGCATTAAATCGACCTTTAGATCATTTTAGATATGATAAACATGATTTGACCATAAAAGGCATGCGTCAAAGTTTTCACTAAATTTCGATCTTGGAAATCGGTGTGAGTTTTGTAACCTTTGTGTTTATAATCGACCTTTGGACCATTTTAGAAGGTGATAAACAGGATATGACCATAAAAGGCATGCTTCAAAGTTTTCACAAAATTTCGATGATGGAGGTCGGTGCGAGTTTTTCAAACGTTGATCTTAAAATCGACCTTTGGACCATTTTTTAGTGTCATAAACATGATATGATCATAAAAGACATGCGTGAAAGCTCTCATGAAATTTCGATCCCAGAAATTGGTAGAAGTTTTTTCACCTTTGTGGTTAAAATCTAACTTTGGACCATTTTTTAGTGTGATAAACATGATATGACCATAAAAGACATGTGTCAACGTTTTCATGAAATTACGATCGCATAAATCGGTGCTAGTTTTTTCAACGTTGACCTTAAAATCGATAATTTGACCATTTTAGAGTGTGATAAACATGATATGACCATAAAAGGCTTGCGCCAAAGTTTTTACGAAATTTTGATCCCGAAAATCGATGCGAGTTTTTTCACTTTTGTGCTTAAAATCGATATTTGGACCATTTTAGAGTTAGATAAACATGATATGACTATAAAAAGCATGTGTCAAAGTATTCACGAAATTGCGATAGCGGAAATCAGTGCGAGTTTTTCCAATGTTAACCTTAAAATTGATCTTTAGACCATTTTAGAGTGTGATAAACAATATTAACCCTAAAAAGAATGCGTCAAAGTTTTCACGAAAATTTCGATCAAGGAAATCGATGCGAGTTTTTTCAACGTTAGCCTTAATATCAACCTTTGGACCATTTTAGAGTATGATAAACATGATATGATCATAAAAGACATGCAACAAACTTTACACGAAATTTCGATCCTAGAAATCGGTTCTAGTTTTTCAACGTTGACCTTAAAATATAAAATTAGATCATTTTAGAGTGTGATAAACATGATATGACCATAAAAGGCATGCGTCAAAGTTTTCAGGAAATTTTGATCATGGAAATCGATGCGAGTTTTTTCAAAGTTAACCTTGAAATCGACCTTTGACCATTTTAGAGTGTGATAAACAGGATATGACCATAAAAGGCATATGCCAAAGTTTTCACGAAATTTTGATCATGGAAATCGATGAGAGTTGTTTCTTCTTTTTTGCTTAAAATCGACCTTTAGACCATTTTAGAATGTGATAAACATGATATGACCATAAAAGCCATGTGTTAAAGTTTTCACGAAATTTCAATCACAGAAATCAGTGCGAGTTTTATCAACACTGAACTTAAAATCAACCTTTATACCATTTTAGAGTGTGATAAACATGATATGACCATAAAAGGATGCGTCAAAGTTTTCACGAAATTTCGATCGCGGAAATCAGTTCGAGTTTTTTCAACGTTGACTTTAAAATCGACCTTTGGACCATTTTAGAGTGTGATAAACATGATATAAAAGGAATGCGTCAAAGTTCTTTTCACCTTTGTGCTTAAAATCGAACTTTGGACCATTTTTTAGTGTGATAAACATGATATGACCATATAAGGCATGCGTCAAAGTTTTTACGAAATTTCAATCTTGGAAATCGGTGCAAGTTTTTTCAACGTTGACCTTAAAATCGACCTTTGGGCCATTTTATAGGTTGATAAACATGATGTGAACATAAAAGGTAAGCGTCAAAGTTTTCACGAAATTTTAATCACGGAAATCGATGCGAGTTATTTAACCTTTGTGCTTAAAATCGACCTTTAGATCATTTTAAAGTGTGATAAACATGATTTTACAACAAAAGGCATACACTAAAGTTTTCACGAAATTTCGATCGTGGAAATCAATGTGAGTTTTGTAACCCTTGTGATTAAAATCAACCTTTAGACCAGTTTAGAGTGTGATAAACATGATATGACCATAAAAGAAATGCGTTAAAGTTTTAATGAAATTTCGATTGCTGAATCGGTGCGAGTTTTTCCAACGTTGACCTTAAAATCAACCTCATGACCATTTTAGAGTGTGATAAACATGATATAATCATAAAAGGCATGTAACAAAGTTTTCACGAAATTTTGATCGGGGAAATCAGTGCGAGTTTTTTCAACGTTGATCTTAAAATCGACCTTTATACCATTTTAGAGTGTGATAAACATGATTTGACCATAAAAGGTAAGCGTCAAAGTTTTCACGAAATTTCAATCACGGAAATTGGTGCGAGTTTTTTAACCTTTGTGCTTAAAATCGACCTTTAGATCATTTTAGAGTGTGATAAACATGATATGATCATAAAAGGCATGGTCAAAGCTCTCACGAAATTTCGATCCTAGAAATTGGTGCGAGTTTTTTCACCTTTGTGCTTAAAATCTAACTTTGGACAAGTTTAGAGTGTGATAAACATGCTATTACCATAAAAGACATGGGTCAAAGTTTTCACGAAATTACGATCGCATAAATAATTGCTAGTTTTTTCAACATTGACCTTAAAATAGACAATTTGGCCATTTTAGAGTGTGATAAACATGATATGATCATAAAAGGCATGCGTCAAAGCTCTCACGAAATTTCGATCCCAGAAATTGGTGCGAGTTTTTTCACCTTTGTGCTTAAAATCTAACTTTGGACCAGTTTAGAGTGTGATAAACATGTTATGACCATAAAAGACATGGGTCAAACTTTTCACAAAATTACGATTGCATAAATCGTTGCTAATTTTTTCAACGTTGACCTTAAAATAGACAATTAGACCATTTTAGAGTGTGAAAACATGATATGACCATAAAAGGCTTACGTCAAAGTTTTCACGAAATTTTGATCCCGGAAATCGATGCGGGTTTTTCACCATTGTGTTTAAAATCGACCTTTGGATCATTTTAGAGTGAGATAAACATGATATGACTATAAAAAGCATGTGTCAAAGTATTTACGAAATAGCAATCGCGGAAATCAATGCTAGTTTTTCCAATGTTGCCCTTAAAATCGACATTTGGACCATTTTAGAATGTGATAAACAAGATTAACCATAAAAGGAATGCGTCAAAGATTTCGTGAAATTTCGATCACGGAAATCGATGCAAGTTTTTTCAACGTTAACCTTAATATCAACCTTTGGACCATTTTAGAGTGTGAGAAACATGATATGATCATATAAGACATGCAACAAAGTCTTCACAAAAATTCGATCGCGGAAATCGGTTCATGTTTTTCAACATTGACCTTAAAATTGACCATTCGACCATTTTAGAATGTAATAAACATGATATGACCATAAAAGGCATGCTTTAAAGTTTTCAGGAAATTTCAATCGCGCAAATCGGTGCGAGTTTTTTCAACGCTAACCTTGAAATCGACCTTTGACCATTTTAGAGTGTGATAAACAGGATATGACCATAAAAGGCATACGTCAAAGTTTTCATGAAATTTTGATCGCGGAAATTGGTGAGAGTTTTTTCTTCTATTTGCTTAAATTCGACCTTTAGACCATTTTATAGTGTGATAAACATGATATGACCATAAAAAGATGTGTCAAAGTTTTCTTGAAATTTCGATCGCGGAAATCAATGTGAGTTTTATCAATGTTGAACTTTTAATCGAACTTTAGACAATTTTAGAGTGTGATAAGCATTATATGACCATAAAAAGCTTGCGTCAAAGTTTTCATGAAATTTTTATCCCGGAAATCGATGCAAGTTTTTTCAAATTTATGCTTAAAATAGAACTTTGAACCATTTTAGAGTGAGATAAACATGATATGACCATAAAAGGCATGCGCTAAAGTTCTCATGAAATTTCGATCGCGAAAATCGGTGCGAGTTTCTTCACCTTTATGCTCAAAATTTATCTTTGGACCATTTTAGAGTGTGATAAACATGATATGACCATAAAAGGCTTGCGTCATAGTTTTCACGAAATTTCAATCCCGGAAATTGACGCGAATTATTTCATCGTTGACCTTAAAATCGACCTTTGGACCATTTTAGAACCTTATATAACCATAAAAGGCATGCGTTAAAGTTTTCAGGAAATTTGGATAGTGAAAATCGATGAGAGTTTTTTCAACGTTTACCTAAAAATCGACCTTTGACCATTTTTGAGAGTGATAAACCAAATATGATCATAAAAAGCATGTGTTAAAGTTTACAGGAAATTTGGACAGCGGAAATCGGTGCTAGTTTTTTAAACGTTGACCTTAATATCGATATTTGGACCATTTTAGAGTGTGATAAACATGATATGATCATAAAAGGCATGCATCAAAGTTTTCAGGAAATTTTTATCGCGGAAATCGATGAGAGTTTTTTCACCTTTTATTTTAAAATCTACCTTTAGACCGTTTGAGAGTGTGATAAAAATGATATGACCATAAAAGGATGCGTCAAAGTTTGCACGAAATTTCGATAGTGAAAATCAGTACGAGTTTTATCAATGTTGAACTTTAAATCAAACTTTGGAATATTTTGGAGTGCGATGAACATGATATGACCATAAAAGGCTTGCGCCAAAGTTTTCACAAAATTTTAATCTCGGAAATCGATTCGAGTTTTTTCACATTTGTGCTTAAAATCGACCGTATAACCATTTTAGAGTGAGATAAACATGATATGACCATAAAGCAAGCGTCAAAGTTTTCACAAAATTGCGATCGCGGAAATCGATGCGAGTTTTTTAACCTTTGTGCTTAAAATCGACTTTTAGATCATTTTAGAGTGTGATAAGCATGATTTGACCATAAAAGGCATGCGTCAAAGTTTTCACGAAATTTCGATCGTGGAAATCGGTGTGAGTTTTGTAACCTTTGTGATTAAATTCAACCTTTGGACCAGTTTAGAGTGTGATAAACATGATGTGACCATAAAAGGAATGCATCAAAGTTTTAATGAAATTTCGATTGCTGAAATCGGTGTGATTTTTTCCAACGTGGACCTTAAAATCAACATTTTAACCATTTTAGAGTGTGATAAACATGGTTTTGAAAATCGAACCGGACCGGCCGGTCGGACTGGGTCGAACCGGAACCGGTCACTGGTCCGATCGGTTTTCACCTAGTTCAACGTCTGGTCAAAGAGCGGACGTTGACTGGTTGAATCGCCGATCGGACCCTAATTGATGCGAGTTTAGAGTGCGTGGAGGTTGGAGTGAGTTTTTCGAATGTTGACCTTAAAATCGATATTTGAACCATTTTAAGTGTGATAAACATGATATGATCATAAAAGGCATGCGTCAAAGTTTTTATGAAATTGGGATCACAAAATCGACCTTTGAACCATTTTAGAGTGTGATAAAGATGATATGACAATAAAAGGAATGCATCAAAGTTTTCACAAAATTTCGATCGTGGAAATCAGTGCCAGTTTTTCCACCTTTTGGCTTAAAGTTGAATTTTCGACCATTTTTGAGTGTGATAAACATGATATGACCATAAAAGGCATGCGTCAAAGTTCACACGAAATTTCGATCATGAAAATAGATGCAAGTATCATTACCTTTTGTGCTCATAATTGACCTTTGGACCATTTTAGAGTGTGATAAACATGATATGACAAAAAAAAGGCACGCGTCAAAGTTTTCATGAATTTTCAATCTCGATATCAATGTGAGTTTTTTCAATGTTGACCTTAAAATCGACCTTCGGATAATTTTAGAGTGTGATAATCGTGATATAACCTTAAAAGGCATGCGTCAAAGTTTTCTGGAAATTTGGATAATGGAAGTCGATGCGAGTTTTTTCAACATTGACCTTAAAATCACCTTTGGACCATTTTTCAGTGTAATAAACCTGTTATGACCATAAAATGCATGCGTCAAAGTTTTCAGGAAATTAGGATAGCGAAAATCGGTGCTAGTTTTTTCAACATTGATCTTAAAATCGACATCTGGACCGTTTCTTAGTGTAATAAACATGTTATGACCACAAAAGGCACAAAAGGCTTGCATCAAAGTTTTCACGAAATTTCGATTCCGGAAATGGGTCCGTGTTTTTACACCTTGTTGCTTAAAATCGACATTTGGACCATTTTAGAGTGTGATAAACATGATATGACCATAAAAGGATGCGTAAAAGTTTTCACAAAATTTCGATCGCGGAAATTAGTGTTACGCCAAAGTTTTCATGAAATTTTGATCCTGGAAATTGATGCGAGTTTTTTCACCTTTGTGCTTAAAATCGACCTTTGGAGCATTTTAGAGTGAGATAAACATGATATGATCTAAAAAGCATGTGTCAAAGTTTTTAGGAAATTGCAATCGAGGAAATCAGTGCGAGTTTTTCCAATGTTGACCTTAAAATCGACCTTTGGACCATTTTAGAGTGTTATAAACATGATATGACCATAAAAGGCATGCGTCAAAGTTTTCACGAAATTTCAAACCTAGAAATCGGTGCGAGTTTTTTCACCTTTTTACTTAAAATCGATCTTTGAACCATTTTATATTGTGATAAACATGATATAACCAGAACAGGCATGCGTCAAAGCTCTCACGAATTTTCGATCTCAGAAATGTGTGCGAGTTTTTTCTACGTTGACCTTAAAATCGACCTTTGGACCATTGTTGAGTGTCTTAAACATGATATAACTAGAAAAGGCATGCGTCAAAGTTCTCACGAAATATCGATCATCGAAATCGGTGTGAGTTTTTTCAACGTTGACCTTAAAATTGACCCTCACCATTATAGAGTGTCTTAAACATAATATAACCAGAAAAGGCATGCGTCAAAGTTCTTACGAAATTTCGATCCCAGAAATCGGTGCTAGTTTTTTCAACATTGACCTTAAAATCGACCTTTGAACCATTTTAGAGTGTCATAAACATGATGTGACCATAAAAGGCATTGCTCAAAGTTTTCACGAAATTTCAATCACAGAAATCGGTACGAGTTTTTTCACCTTTGTGCTTAAAATCTTCCTTTGGACAATTTTGTAGTGTGATAAACATGATATGATTATAGACATTTGGACCATTTTAAAGTGTGATAAACATGATATGATAATAAAAGGCATGTGACAAAGTTTTCACGAAA
Organism: Euphorbia schlechtendalii; assembly: GCA_949673415.1. Taxonomy (NCBI): domain Eukaryota; kingdom Viridiplantae; phylum Streptophyta; class Magnoliopsida; order Malpighiales; family Euphorbiaceae; genus Euphorbia; species Euphorbia schlechtendalii. Next base: position 36,249 of record CATIWQ010593398.1, read on the forward strand.
TATCGAATGGGGAAATCGGTGCTAGTTTTTTCAACAGTGACCTTACAATTGACAGTTGTACCATTTTAGAGTGTGATAAACATGATAAAAGACATGCGTCAAAGTTTTCATGAAATTTCGATCGTGAAAATCGGTGCGAGTTTTTTGACATTTTTGTTAAAAATCGACCTTTAGAAAATTTTTCAGTGTGATAAACATGATATGACCATAAAAGGCATGCGTCAAAGTTTTCACGAAACATTAATCATGGAAATAAGTGCAAGTTTTATCAACGTTGAACTTATAATCGACCTTTTTACTATTTTAAAGTGTGATAAACATGATATGATCGTAAAAGATATGCATCAAAGTTCTCACAAAATGTCGATATAAAAAATCGGTGCGAGTTTTTTCTCCGTTGTACTTAAAATCGACCTTTGGACCATTTTAGAGTGTGATAAACATGATATGATCATAAAAAGACATGCATCAAAGTTTTCATGAAATTTCGATTGCGGAAACGGTGCGAGTTCTTCATCTTTGTAATTAAAATCGACCTTTGGACCATTTTTGAGTGTGATAAACATTGTTTGACCATAAAAGGCATGCGTCAAAGTTTTCACAAAGTTTCGATCACGGAAATCAGTGCGAGTTTTATCAATGTTGAACATAAAATTGACCTTTGGACCATTTTACAATGTGATAAACATTATATGACTATAAAAGGATTGAGTCAAAGTTTTCACGAAATTTCGATCCCGGAAATTGTTACGAGTTTTTTCACCTTTATGCTTAAAACCGACCTTTGGACAATTTTAGAGTGTGATAAACATGATATGACCATAAAAGGCATGCGTCAAAGTTTTCAGGAAATTTCAATCGCGGAAATCTTTTCAATTTTTTCATCAATGTTGAACTTAAAATTGACATTTAAAACATTTTGGAGTGAGATAAACATGATATGATCATAAAAGGCTTGCGTCAAAGTTTTCACGAAATTTAGATCCTGGAAATAGGTGCGACTTTTTTCACATTTATGCTTAAAACCGACCTTTGGACCATTTTAGTGTGTAATAAACATGATATGTCCATAAAAGGCATGCGAAAAAGTTTTCACAAAATTTCGATCGCGGAAATCAGTGCGAGTTTTATCAATTTTGAACTTAAAATAGACCTTGGGACCATTTTACAGTGTGATAAACATGATATGACCAAAAAAGGCTTGCGTCAAAGTTTCTACGAAATTTCAATCTCGGAATTCAGTGTGAGTTTTTTCACCTTTATGCTTAAAACCGACCTTTGGACAATTTTAGAGTGTGATAAACATGGTATGAAAATAAAAGGCATGCGTCAAACTTCTCATGAATTTTGATCCTAGAAATCAGTATGATTTTCTTCACCTTTGTGTTTAAAATCGACTTGTAGACCATTTTAGAGTGTGATAAATATGATATAACCATAAAAGGCATGCGTCAAAGTTTTCACGAAATATTAATCGCGGAAATAATTCAAGTTTTATCAACGCTGAACATAAAATAGAGTTTTTTACTATTTTAGAGTGTGATAAACATGATATGACCATAATAAAAGGCATGCGTCAAAGTTCTCACAAAATGTCGATATTAAAAATCGGTGCGACTTTTTTCTCTGTTATCCTTAAAATCGACCTTTGGACCATTTTAGAGTGTGATAAACATGATATGACCATATAAGGACATGCATCAAAGTTTTCATGAAATTTCGATCATGGAAACTGTGCGAGTTTCCTTACCTTTGTAATTAAAATCAACCTCTGGACCATTTTAGAGTGTGATAAACATTATATGACCATAAAAGGCATGCATCAAAGTTTTCACGAAATTTCGATCGCGGAAATCAGTGCAAGTTTTATCAATTTTGAAATTAAAATCGACCATTGGACCATTTTATAGTGTGATAAACATGATATGAACAAAAAAGGCTTGTGTCAAAGTTTTTACGAAATTTCAATCCCGGAATTCGGTGCGAGTTTTTCACCTTTATGCTTAAAACCGACCTTTTGACAATTTTAGAGTGTGATAAACATGATATGACCATAAAAGGCATGAATCGAAGTTCTCATGAAATTTTGATCCTAGAAATCAGTACGATTTTCTCCACCTTTATGTTTTTAATAGACTTTTGGATCATTTTAGAGTGTGATAAACATGATATGACCATAAAAAGCATGCGTCAACGTTTTCACGAAATATTAATTGCGGAAATAAGAGCAAGTTTTATCAACGTTGAACTTAAAATTGACCTTTTTACTATTTTAGAGTGTGATAAACATGATATGACCATAAAAGGAATGCGTCAAAGTTCTCACAAAATGTCGATATAAAAAATCGATGGGAGTTTTTCTTCCTTGTCTTTAAAATCGACCTTTGGACCATTTTAAAATGTGATAAACATGATATGACTATATAAAGACATGCAACAAAGTTTTCACGAAATTTCGATCGCGGAAACGGTGCGAGTTTCTTCACCTTTGTAATTAAAACCAACCTTTAGACCATTTTAGAGTGTGATAAACATTATATAACAATAAAAGGCATGCGTCAAAGTTTTCACGATATTTTGATCACGGAAATCAATGCGAGTTTTATCAATGTTGAACATAAAATTTACCTTTGGACCATTTTACAATGTGATAAACATGTTATGACCATTAAAGGATTGGGTCAAAGATTTCACGAAATTTCGATCCTGAAAATCTTTACGAGTTTTTTTCACCTTTATGCTTAAACCTTTGGCCAATTTTAGAGTGTGATAAATATGATATGACCATAAAAGGCATGTGTCAAATTTTTAGGAAATTTCGATCACGAAAATCTTTTCAATTTTTTTTATCAATGTTTAACTTAAAATTGACATTTAGACCATTTTGGAGTGAGATAAACATGATGTGATCATAAAAGGTTTGCGTCAAAGTTTTCACGAAATTTCAATCCCGGAAATAGGTGTGACTTTTTTCACCTTTATGCTTAAAACTGACCTTTGGACCATTTTAGTGTGTAATAAACATGATATGTCCATAAAAGGCATGCGACAAAGTTTTCACAAAATTTCGATCGCGGAAATCAGTGCGAGTTATATCAATTTTGAACTAAAAATAGACCTTGTGACCATTTTACAGTGTGATAAACATGATATGACCAAAGAAGGCTTACGTTAAAGTTTTTACGAAATTTCAATCCCGGAATTCAGTGCGAGCTTTTTCACCTTTAGGCTTAAAACCGACCTTTGGATAATTCAGAGTGTGATAAACACGATATGAAAATAAAGGCATGCGTCAAAGTTCTCATGAAATTTTGATCCCGGAAATCAGTACGATTTTCTTCACCTTTATGTTTAAAATCGACTTCTGGATCATTTTAGAGTGTGATAAATATGATATGACCATAAAAGGCATGCGTCAAAGTTTTCACGAAATATTATATGACCATAAAAGGCATGAGTCAAAGTTCTCACAAAAAGTCGATATTAAAAATCGGTGGGAGTTTTTTCTCCGTTGTCCTTAAAATCAACCGTTGGACCATTTTGGAGTGTGATAAACATGATCTGACCATATAAAGCCATGCATCAAAGTTTTCACGAAATTTTGATCGCCGAAACGGTGCGAGTTTCTTCACCTTTGTAATTAAAATTGACCTTTGGACCATTTTGGAGTGTGATAAACATTATATGACCATAAAAGGCATGTGTCAAAGTTTTTACGAAATTTCGATCACGGAAATCAGTGCGAGTTTTATAAATGTCGAACATAAAATTGACCTTTAGACCATTTTACAGTATGATAAACATGATATGACCATAAAAGGATTCCGTCAAAGTTTTCACGAAATTTCAATCATCGTTGCGAGTTTTTTCACCATTATGCTTAAAACCGACCTTTGGACAATTTTAGAGTGCGATAAACATGATATGACCATAAAAGGCATGCATCAAAGTTTTTAGGAAATTTCGATCGCGGAAATCTTTTCTATTTTTTTTATCAATGTTGAACTTAAAATTGACATTTGGACCATTTTGGAGTGAGATAAACAGATATGAACATAAAAGGCTTGCGTTAAAGTTTTCACGAAATTTCGACCTCGAAAATAGGTGCGAATTTTTTCACCTTGATGCTTAAAATCGACCTTTGGACCATTTTAGTGTGTAATAAAAATGATATGTCCATTAAAGGCAGGCGACAAAGTTTTTATGAAATTTCAATCCCGGAATTCGGTGCGAGTTTATTTACCTTTATGATAAAAACCGACCTTTGGACAATTTTAGAGTGTGATAAACATGATATGACCATAAAAGGAATGCGTCAAAGTTCTCAAGAAATTTTGATCCCGGAAATCAGTACGGCTTTCTTCACCTTGTGTTTAAAATCGTCTTTTTGACCACTTTAGTGTGTGATATACATGATATGACCATAAAAGGCATGCGTTAAAGTTTTCATGAAATATTAATCGCAGAAATAAGTGCAAGTTTTATCAACGTTGAACTTAAAATCGACCTTTTTACCATTTTAGAGTTTGATAAACATGATATGACCATAAAAGACATACGTCAAAGTTCTCACAAAATATTGATATAAAAAATCAGTGTGAGTTTTTTCTCCGTTGTCTTTAAAATCTTCATTTGGACCAGTTTAGAGTGTGATAAACATGATACGACCATATAAAGACATGCATCAAAGTTTTCACAAATTTCGATCGCCGAAACGGTGCGAGTTTCTTCACCTTTGTATTGAAAATAGACCTCTTGACCATTTTAGAGTGTGATAAACATATATGACCATCAAAGGCATGCGTCAAAGTTTTCATGAAATTTCGATCCCGGAAATCAGTGCGAGTTTTATCAATGTTGAACATAAAATTGACCTTTGGACCATTTTACTGTGTGATAAACATGATATGACCATAAAAGGATTGCGTCAAAGTTTTCATGAAATTTTGATCCCAGAAATCGTTGCGAGTTTTTTCCTCTTTATGCTTAAAACTGATATTTGGACAATTTTAGGGTGTGATAAACATGATATGATCATAAAAGGAATGCTTCAAAGTTTTCAGGAAATTTCGATCGTGGAAATCTTTTTAATTTTTTTTATCAATGTTGAACTTAAAATTGACATTTGGACCATTTTGGAGTGAGATAAACATATATGATCATAACATGCTTGCGTCAAAGTTTTCACGAAATTTCAATCCCGGAAATAGGTGAGTCTTTTTTCAACTTTATGCTTAAAACCAACCTTTGGACCATTTTAGCGTGTAATAAACATGATATGTCCATAAAAGGCAAGCAATAAAGATTTCACGAAATTTCGATCGCGGAAATCAGTGCGAGTTTTATCAATGTTGAACTTAAAATAGACCTTTGGACCATTTTTCAGTGTGATAAACATGATATGACCAAAAAAGGCTTGCGTCAAAGTTTTTACGAAATTTCCATTGCGGAAACGGTGCGAGTTTCTTCAACTTTGTAATTAAAATCGACCTTTGGATAATTTTAGAGTATGATAAATATTATATGACCATAAAAGTCATGCGTCAAAGTTTTCACAAAATTTCGATCACGGAATTCAGTGCGAGTTTTATCAACATAAAATCGACCTCTCGACCATTTTACAGTGTGATAAACATGATATGACCATAAATGGCATGCGTTATAGCTCTCATGAAATTTTAATCCTGGAAATCAGTACGATTTTCTTCACCTTTGTGTTTAAAATCGACTTTTGGACCATTTTAGAGTGTGATAAACATGATATGCCATAAAAGACATGTGCCAAAGTTCTCACAAAATGTGGATCTCAGAAACCAGTGTGAGTTTTTTCTCCGTTGACCCTAAAATCAACCTTCGAACCATTTTTAAGTGTGATGATATGATCATAAAAGGTGTGCGTCAAAGTTCGCACAAAATGTCGATCTCGGAAATCAGTGTTATTTTCTTCACCTTGTGTTTAAAATCGACCTTTGGATAATTTTAGAGTGTGATAAACATGATATGACCATAATAGGCATGCATCAAAGTTAACATAAAATATCGATCTCGGAAATCGATGCGAGTTTTTTCTACGTTAACCTTAAAATCGACCTTCGGACCATTTTTTATTGTGATAAACATGATATGACCATAAAAGTCATGCGTCAAAATTCTCACGAAATTTTGATCATGGAAATCGGTGCGAGTTTTTTCACCTTTTCGCTGAAAATCGTCCTTGGGGCAATTTTAGAGTGTGAGAAACATGATATGACCATAAAAGACATGCGGTCAAAGTTTTCACGAAATTTCGATCTCGGAAATCGTTGCGAGTTTTTTCACCTTTTCGCTTAAAATCCACCTCATGGCCATTTTATAGTGTGATAAACATTATATGACAATAAAAGGCATGCGTCAAAATTCTCATGAAATTTTGATCACGGAAATCGGTGTGATTTTTTTCACCTTTTCGCTTAAAATCGACCTTTGTGTCAATTTAGAGTGTGAAAATCATGATATGACCATAAAGGCATGCGTCAAAGTTTTCACGAAATTTCGATCCCAGAAATCCGTGCATGTTTTTTCACCTTTTCGCTTAAAATACACCATAAGGCCATTTTAAGGTGTGATAAACATGATATGACAAAAAAAGGCATGCGTCAAAATTTTCACAAAATTTCGATTACGGAAATCGAGGTGAGTTTTTTCACCTTTTCGTTTAAAATCGATATTTGGACTATTTTAGAGTGTGATAAACATGATATGACCATAAAAGGTATGCGTAAAAGTTCTCACAAAATGTCGATCGTGGAAATCATTGCGTGTTTTTTCTTTGTTGACCTTAAATTTGACCTTCCAACCACTTTAGAGTGTGATAAACATGAAATGACGATAAAAGGCGTTAATATTCTCACAAAATGTTGATCTCGAAAATCGATGCAAGTTTTTTCTACGTTGACCTTAAATTCGACCTTCGGACCATTTTAGAGTGTGATAAACATGAAATGACGATAAAAGAAATGTGACAATGTTTTCACAAAATTTCGATTGCGGAAATCAGTACGATTTTCTTCACCTTTGTGCTTAAAATCGACTTTTGGTTCATTTTAGAGTCTGATAAACTTGATATGACCATAAAAGGCATGCATCAAAGTTCTCACAAAATGTCGATCTCGGAAATTGGTGCGACTTTTTTCTACGTTGACCTTAAAATTGACCGTTGGACCATTTTAAAGTGTGATAAACATGAAATGATTATAAAAAGCATGCGTCAAAGTTTTCACGAAATTTCGATTGTGAAATTCGTTGCGATTTTCTTCACCTTTGTACATAAAATAGACCTTTGGACCATTTTAGAGTGTGATATACATAATATGACCATAAAAGGCATGCGTCAAAGTTCTGACAAAATGTCGATCTCGGAAATCGGTCCGAGTGTTTTATACGTTGACTTTAAAATTGACCTTCAGACCATTTTAGAGAGTGATGAACATGATATGATGATAAAAGGCATGAGTCAAAGTTTTCACGAAATTTTGATTGCAGAAATCTTTGTGATTTCTTCACCTTTGTGCTTAAAATCGACCTTTGAACCATTTTAGAGTGTGATAAACCTGATATTACCATAAAAGGCATGCGTCAAAGTTCTCACAAAATGTCGATCTTTGAAATCGTTTCAAGTTTTTTTGAAAGTTGACATTAAAATCAACCTTCGGACAATTTTAGAGTGTGATAAACATGATATGACCATAAAAGGCATGCGTCAAAGTTCTCACAAAATGTCGATCTTGGAAATCGATGCGAGTTTTTTCTACGTTGACCTTAAAATCTTTCTTTGGATTATTTTAGAGTGTGATAAACATGATATGACAATAAAAGGCATGTGTCAAAGTTTTCATGAAATTTTGATCACAAAATCGGTGCGAGTTTTTTCACCTTTGTGCTTAAATTTGACCTTCGGACCATTTTGGGGTGTGAAATCATGATATCACCATATGAGGCATGCGTCAAAGTTTTCACGAAATTTCGATACCGAAATTCGGTGAGTTTTTTCACCTTTGTGCTTAAAATTTACCTTTTGTACCATTTTAGAGTTTGATAAACATGATATGATGATAAAAGGCGTGCGACAAAGTTTTCATGAAATTTCAATTGCGGTAATCGATGCTATTTTCTTCATCTTTGTGCTTAAAAACGACCTTTGGACCATTTTAGAGTGTGATAAACATAATATGACCATAAAAGGCATGCATCAAAGTTCTCACAGAATGTCGATCTCAGACATCGGTGCTAGTTTTTTCTACGTTGACTTAAAAATCGACCTTCAGACACTTTTAGAGTGTGATAAAGATGATATGAGCATAAAAGGCATGTGTCAAAGTTTTCACAAAATTTTGATCGTGGAAATTTGTGCGAGTTTTATCTATGTTGAACTTAAAATCGACATTTGGACCATTTTAGAGTTTGATAAACATGATATGAACATAAATGGCTTGCGTCAATGTTTTTACTAAATGCTTAAAATAGCTCTTGGACCATTTTAGAGTGAGATGATAAACATGATATGACCATAAAAAGCATGCGTCAAAGTTTTCCCGAAATTGCGATCGTGGAAATCTGTGCAATTTTTTCCAACATTGACATTAAAATCGACCTTTGGACTATTTTAGAGTGTGATAAACATAATATGATCATTAAAGGAATGCTTCAAAGTTTTCACGAATTTAGATCGTGAAAATCAGTGTGATTTTCTTCACCTTTGTGTTTAAAATCGACCATTGGACTATTTTAGAGAGTGATAAACATGATATAACCATAAAAGGCATGTGTCAAAGTTCTCGTGAAATATCAATCTCGGATATCAGTTAGCGTGTTTCCAACGTTGTCCTCAAAATCGATCTTTGGACCATTTTACAGTGTGATAATCATGATATGACCATAAAAGGAATGCATCAAAGTTTTCACGAAATTTTGATCACGGAAATCAATGCAAGTTTTATCAATGTTGAACTTAAATTCTACATTTGGACCATTTTGGAGTGTGATAAACATGATATGACTATAGAAGGCTTGCATCAAAGTTTTCCTGAAATTTTGATCCCGGAAATCGATGCGATTTTTTTTACCTTTATACTTAAAACCGACCTTTGGACCATTTTAGAGTGTGATAAACATGATATGTTCATAAAAGGCATGCGTCAAAGTTTTCACGAAATTTTGATCACGGAAATCGGTACGACTTTTGGCAACATTGACCTTAAAATCAACCTTTGGACCATTTAAGAGTGATAAACATGATATGACCATAAAAGGATTGCGCCAAAGTCTTCACAAAAATTAGATATTGGAAATCGGTGCCAGTTTTTTCACCTTTGTGCTTAAAATCATCCTATGGATCATTTTTGAGTTTGATAAACGTAATATGACCTAAAAGGCATGCGTTAGTTTTCATGAAATTTAGATTGCGGAGATCGGTGTGAGTTTTTCAAATGTTGACCTTAAAATCGACCCTTAGACCATTTTAGAGTGTGATAATATGATGATGAAAGTCATGCGTTAAAGTTTTCACGAAATTTCCATCACGGAAATCGGTGCGATTTTTTTCAACATTGATATTAAAATTGTCCTTTGGACCATTTTAGAGTGTTAAATATGATATGACTCTAAAAGGCATGCGTCAAAGTTTTCATGAAATTTCAATCGCAGAAATCGGTGCGAGTTTTTTCATCTTTGTGCTTAAATTCGACCTTTGGACCATTTTAAAGTGTGATATACATTATATGACCATGAAATGCATGCGTTAAAGTTTTCACGAAATCTCAATAGCAAAAATCAGTGCGAGTTTCTACACCTTTTTGCTTAAAATCGACCTTTGAACAATTTGAGAGTATGATAAACATGATATGACCATAACAGGCATGTGTCAAAGTTTTCGTGAAATTTCGATCACGGAAATCAGTGTAAGTTTTATCAACGTTAAACTTAAAATCGACCTTTTGACCATTTTAGAGACTGATAAACTTGATATGACCATAAAAGACTTCCTTCAAAGTTTTCACGAAATTTCAATCCCAGAAATCGGTGCAAGTTTTTTCACATTCATGCTTAAAACCGACCTTTGGACATTTTTAGAGTGTGATAAACATGATATGACCATAAAAGATAGGGAAATTGTAAAAAATGTGGGGTTTGTGAAACTTATTTACTAAAATACCCTCCAACTTATTTTTTGCATTGTATAACCATTTTTAATTGTTAATTTTCTCTCTATACGTTCTATATATATATATTATTTTATCAAGTTTTAGTGTCTCTTTCTGTTTTGTATTTTGCGTTTCTTTCCATTAAATTTCTTTCCCTTCTTTTGTTTTCTCTCTATTTTTCTCTAAATTGAAAATTTTCCAAGTCTCCTCTCTCTTCAATTCTTAGATTTTTTGCATAATTCCAGTATTATATCATTGTCTCAGATTTTTTTTTTCAATTTTGAATTCCATTTTTCAGTTTAGCTCTTTGTTTTTGTGCGTCTTGTATTGATTTTCCTTCTTTTTGTCTCTCTGTATCATGGATTTATTTTCTGTTTTGTTGTATTACTTTAGAACTTGGACTGACGATCTTAAATTTGTTAATTACAAAGTTGCTGGAGTTTCAATTTCGAATTCTTTTCATTTTGATGATTTTAAAAAACTTCTATTTGAAAGCTTGAGGATAGATGATCGAGTTGAAGATCTGAAATTTGAATTTCAAGTTTCTGCTTCAGATCCTGCTATGGAGATCAACAATGATTTTTTTTTCGTTCTTCGTTTCATGTAAAGCAAGGAATATTAATTTGATTGATTATCCTCGGTTTATCAATAAATTTCCTATTATTCCTGCTACTGCAGAAAGTAATATATGCATTTTTATTTTTCCTATATTTCTTTTGTTACTTTAATATTGCAATCAGGTCGAATCTGGTAGGTAACTGATATCTAACTGGTATTAGGTTGTTTTTTGTTAATTTTTGGTAGAACTTGGTATCTAACTGGCATTATTTTTTCCAATTTTTTGCATCTTGTTAGATTTTGGTAGGTAACCTGTTTTTTTAACTGGTATTAGCTTTTTTGTAGTGTTTATGCATCTAGTTAGAATGTAGTAGATAACTAGTATCTAACTGGTATTAGATTTGTAATTTTATGCATTTAGTTAGAATCTAGTAGGTAACTAGTATCTAACTGGTATTAATTTTTTATTTGTATGCATATAGTTGGAATCTAGTTTGTAACTAGTATCTAATTGGTATTTTAAGTTTGTAGTTGTTTGTAACTTGTTAGAATTTTGTATTTAACTAGTAGGTAATTGGTATCTAACTGGTATTAGGTTGTTTTTTTTGGTAGAATCTGATTTCCAACTTGCATTATTTTTTCTAATTTTTAGCATCTTGTTAAAATTTGGTAGATAGCCTGTTTTTAAACCGGTATTAGCTTTTTTGTAGTTTTTATTCATCTAGAGAGAATGTGGTAGATAACTAGTATTTAATTGGTATTAGATTTGTAGTTTTATGCATTTAGTTAGAATCTGATAGGTATCTAGTATCTAACTGGTATTAATTTTTTATTTGTATGCATATAGTTAAAACCTGGTAGATAACTATTATCTAACTGGTATTAGATTTGTAGTTTTATGCATTTAGTTAGAATCTGGTAGGTAACTAGTATCTAATTGGTATTAATTTTTTATTTGTATGATATAGTTAAAATCTGGTAGGTAACTAGTATCTAACGGGTATTAGATTTGTAGTTTTATGCATTTAGTTAGAATCTGGTAGGTATCTAGTATCTAATTGGTATTAATTTTTTTATTTGTATGCATATAGTTAGAATCTGGTAGGTAACTAGTATCTAACTAGTATTAGATTTGTAGTTTTATGCATTTACTTAGAATCTAGTAGGTATCTAGTATCTAAATGGTATTAATTTTTATTTGTATGCATATAGTTAGAATTTGGTGCATATAGTTAGAATTTGGTAGATAACTAGTATCTAACTAGTTTTTAAGTTTGTAGTTGTAACTTGTTAGAATCTGGCATTTAACTAGAATCTAACTAGTATTAGGTTGTATTTCTGTTAATTTTTGGTAGAATCTAGTTTCTAACTGGCATTATTTTTTCTAATTTTTGTAGTTTTTTAACTGATCACATTTTGCTCTTTTTTTAGTGCTTGATGTAGAACCAGAACATGAGTTTTCAATGGTTGAAGTTGATATATCTGACAATGGGATGGATGTTGATGTTTATCATTCGAGTTCAAATCGTTTACTTGATTCGTGTGACGAACATGGACTCTACATTGAGAATATCACAAACATTGCAATGGCTGGGATGAACTACTTGGTTGAGCAAGATTCCATTGAAGATGATTTTGAGGATGTAGAGATTTTTGAATCTATGACTGATATTGCGAAGGTTAAACAAGTATTTAAGGACAAATCAATATTGGAAGATGCGATGAGTTTTTATGCTATAAAGAATAACTTTTAATTCAAAGTTCAGAAATCATGCGAGAAGCAGTATTACCTCAACTGCATTGATTCAAATTGCTCTTGGTTTTTTGGATCATCAAAGTGCAAATGAAATGGAGCTTTTGTTGTTAGGAAGTATTGTGGGGATCATTCTTGCAACGTTGACCTTAGAAATAGTGGCAAGTGGCAGGCAACAAGAACTATAATTGCCAAATATATTAAGAACAAATATTTGAGTGAGAAGACTATTTACAATCCTGCATATATTGTTAGTGATGTTAGGGACAGATTGGGTGCAGACATAAAGTATCAAAAAGCTTGGCGTGCTAGGGAAGAAGCGCTTAAGTTCATTATAGGCACTCCGCTAAATCTTATAGCACTTTGCCTAGTATGATGTATATGATTATAAAAACTAACCCTGACTCTGTTCTTAACATCGTGATGGATGGAGATAGGTTCAAGTACTTTTTCATGGCATTAAATGCATGTATTCAAGGATGGAAGCATTGCAGGCCCGTTATTGTTGTGGATGCGACATTTTTGAAGACATGTTACAATGGCACGCTCTTATGTGCTTGTGCATATGATGCGACAGGTAATATATTTCTTTTTCTTTTTTCCCTTTTTTTCTTATGTTTTGTTATTGGTTATTTTTTAATCAGTTTAAATTTGTTAAATTATGTCATACATGAAAGGTTTTCGAAAAGTTTTATGTATATTCATGTGTGCCTTTTTCTCTTATTTATTTGGATATTTCATATATACTAGTTTCCTACCAAATAGATACTAGATTTTGTTTTTTAAATAGTTCATACCAGTTGCCTACCATTTAGCTACTAGTTAGTTTTTTTAATAAATTTTTATGTTTTGATTTTCTATTGAAACTTTTTTTGCAAAGATGATTTTCCCTCTTGCTTTTGCCATTGTTGATGGAGAGAATGATGAGTCACGGAACTGGTTTTTCCGTCAGTTTAGGTCAACATTTGGCGAGAGATATGATATGGTCGTTGTTTCAGATCGCCATCCAAGTATTGAAAAGGGTTGTAATAAAGTATTACCTGGTGTAATGCATGGCATATGCACATATCACTTGTTACAAAATTTAAAACTTAAATACAAAAGCAACACATCCGAGATGGCTAAGATTTTTAAACGTGCAGCCTATTCAAACAAAGTCAGTAATTTTGAAAGGAATATAGCTCTTTTGGCTGATATAAACGAAGGGATTCCAACTTCCTTTATCAAGGCTGGTGTTACGAAATGAAGCCAAGCACACTCAACTCGTAATAGGTACAAACAACGTGGAGTCACTAAATTCTATGACGAGTGCAGTGAAGAGCCTCCCGATTTCTTCACTTGTTGCTTTCTTGCAAAATATGGTGCAAAAGCTTTTCAAAACTAACAGGGACATTGCGAAAAAAACAATAACGGATCTCACGAGGCGGTATCAAAAATGGATTCTGAAAATGAATGATTTAGCTGCAAAAATGGAGGTATTTTGTTGTTTGGTAAGTTTTGTTTTTGGTGGTGATTGATTTTGTTTTTTAACTTCTTTTTGTGTTTTTTAATGTTCAACCATCTACTGATCATCTGGTTTTGGTTAAGAGGAATGGCTTTAACTACGTTGTTGACATGCAACAACCTACATATACATGTAATAGGTTTCAGGTTGATGAGATCCCTTGTGCTTATGCGCTTGCTGACATACGGAAGAACCGTTTAGATTCGGTTGATTATTGTTCTGTTTACTTCATGAAAGAAAAGATGGTTTCAACGTATGTGGAAATTGTATATCCTATGCCTTCGATAGATGATTGGAACATTCCTTAAGATATTTCAGATCAAGTAATTGTTTCTCCAGTCTTTGTTGCTAGGGTAGGGAGGCCAAGGAAACAACGAATTAGGGCTGCTTGGGAGACTAGGAGGCAGTTTAGTGTTCATTGTAGTTCTTGTCGTGCTAGTGGCCATAATAGGATAACATGTCCAGGGGCGAAGTATTGTTTTTGTTTTTTGTTGTTATAAACATATAATTTGTGATTCTAGTTTAACTATTTTTGTACTTGGATCTTTTTTTTGTTCATTTTGGTGCTTTTTTTGATAAATCACTTTGTAAGAAATTGATTTGTTGATTTTTTTATACTAGTTATGGTTGTTTGATTTCTTCATATTAGTTACCTTTCTAAATTTGATTTGCAACTTCATACCAGTTACATATTACCTTTTTGAATCCAGTTTGCAACTTAATACCAGTTATATAGCAGTTTCTTACAATTGGTTTAGTTTTCATACAAGTTCTGGTTAATTTTCATACAAGTTATCATTGTTTGATTTCTTCATACCAGTTACCTACTAATTTCTTTTTTAGCACAAAAGATTATTTTTTTCATACAAGTTATGTAGATTCCTTATGTAGTTTCATCCCAAAACTTTTTTTCCTGAGTTTTCACATTTATACCATATAGATAACAAATACATACCACTTTGCCCTCCTTAGATTATGTAGTTTCATCCCAACACTTCTTTTCCTAAGTTTTCACCTTTATAGCATTTAGATCTAGTTACATACCACTTTCTAAATTCGGATTGTAACTTCAGACCAGTTAGATACCAGTTACATACCATATTTTTTGAATCCAGTTAACAACTTCATACCAGTTATATACCAGTTTCCTTCAATTAGTTATTTTTCATACAAGTTATGGTTAGTTTCCATACAAGTTATGGTTGTTTGATTTCTTCATACCAGTTACCTACCAGTTAGCTACTAGTTTCTTTATATGTTTAATTCCTAACAGTTGCTATTCTGTTTCTTCATACTAGTTAGATACTAGATTCTTCATGTTTTATTTTATTAGCACAAAAGATTATATTTTTCCAATTCCTTTTTTATTGTCATTCATTAAAAAAATTCTACAAACAAAATAGCACATTCCTACAAGTTACCTACCATTTACTTCATATAGTTTTTTCCATACCAGTTACCTACCAGTTCCTTCTCCCTACCAGTACATACAAGTTTTTTCATACACTTTTTCAAATAGGCAATGTAATCTCAATTTTTACATGAATTAAAACATGCTTAATTTTCATAATTGTAGACTAAAATAGTTCAAAATTACTTCATCATTTAAAAATTAAACAATTTGTTCTTGTAAAAGTTCTCAAAAATTTGAATATGAAACATATTTCCATCCTTTTTTCCTTCCATTTTTTATTTTCTTTTTGTTTGCTTTCTCAGTCACTTTCGATGTTGAGATCTCTCTTTCTGGCACCATAATTGTACAAGGTGATAGCCAGCTTAGTCTGCGGAGATTGATGTCAAGATCCTCTGGTATTGGTTTCTTCTCAATTAAATACTCCATGAAGCTCAGAATATAGATTCCACAATCCCTGCAATTTTGTTGTGTTTGCCAATAAGTTTTTTTGGTGATTGAAAAAGTTGTTTTTCAAATGAATTGAGTTGTGTTTTAGGACATACCCCAAAAATCATCGTGGCAAGCCCTTGACCACTATAATTTCGAGTGGGTCGAGTGGATTCTCCCTCATGTAGGCTTCACATTCCTTGATGCCTTCCTTTCCATTTAGTATACCAAATTTTTGCAAGTAATAGGGTATTAATGCAGCGTGTCGTTCAGCGGCTTGTGTTTTTTCGTTCTTCAGCAATCTCCTACCCAAGGAGTCATATATATAGAGCTTTCGATATGGTATCTCGAAGCTCCCGAGAATCTAGTGGTTGTTTCCAGCCATTATTGGTATGAAAACATTATCGACTTTGCACCATTCTTTTCCGTACTTTAATCCCTTTCCTTTCATCATTTTTGTAATGAGATCAGATTCACTGACCTTGATGCTCAATGTCTGATTGATGGGTAGCTTATCCATCATTTTCTATAGTCCTCTTGCCATTGAATCAAAAGCAACATCCATGATTGTGAAGCTGCAGTTGATCCTTTGACAGTTAATACCTTTTTTCTTCAGGTAGTACGTACCAAATCAATCTGCTGTGTTAAAAGTGAAACTTTTTTCAATTAACATTTTGTTATAAAAAACTACATTCATTCAATTTTTATCGAAACATTATGAGTCTTCATACCATTGACCTACTAGTCTTATGTGTTTATAGCATATTCATACCAGTTTCCTTTTGTAACAGTTTAGTAATATAATAATTACTTGTAAATGTAGATAAATCTTACCTCGTAGCTGATGTTAGCTCCTTCTTTGTACAACATTGTGAAGAATGATCTACTTTTCATGGTTGTGATATTGTAATCTAGTTTAGGAATTGCATCTTTGGTGTACCACAGATTTTTCACTATGTTATAAACAAATGATTTGGTTATGTTTCGATTTTTGTTGAAAATAATTGTATCAATAGACTGTCCGTGTATGTATTTTTTACCTTGGTCCCCTCTTATAGATCTTCTCGTTTATGAATTTCAAGAAATTCTCAACCGTTTACTCATCTTCGATTTCTTCACTATTGGAACATAATCATCTAGAGCATATGTCCCTTCCGGGCTTGGTGCTTTTCTTTTCCTTGGCTTGAAGAGTGGTCTTTCTTCTACTGAATCACTTGATGATAAATTAATCATGTGTTGTCCTTCTTGTTCATCTTCTTTACTTTTTTCCTGTCATCGAATTATAAACAATCATCTGAATTCAGTGTTTGTTCTTCCGACCAATTCCCTACCAGTTAGATACTAGTTTCCTTTTGTTTTATTTGATCTTTGGCAGATTCATACTACATTATTTTTTAATAAATTTTTGTTTTTCCTACTAGTTAGCTACCAGATACCTTTTAATGTATTTTTTATTCATAGGTAATTAATTCCATTTTTTAACAAATACATTTTGTTTTCCTAATAGTTTCCTAGCAAATTCCTATGTTTGCTCACGGAAATCGGTGCGAGTTTTTTCACCTTTTCACTTAATATCGACCTCAGGGCCATTTTAGAGTGTGCGAAACATTATATGACCATAAAAGGCTTGCGTCGATGTTTTCATGAAATTTCGATCCCGGGAATCGGTGCGAGTTTTTTCAAGTTTGTGCTTAAAATCGACATTTCAACCATTTTAGAGTGTGATAAACATGATACGACCATAAAAAGCATGCCTCAAAATTTTCACGAAATTTCGATCGTAGAAATCTCTACGAGTTTTTTCAACGTTGACCTTAAAATCGTCCTTTAGAACATTTTAGAGTGCGATAAACATGATATAACCATAAAAGGCATGCGTCAAAGTTTTCACGAAATTTCGAACCTGGAAATCGTTGCGAGTTTTTTCAAGTTTGTGCTTAAATTCGACATTAGGACTATGTTAGAGTGTGATAAACATGATATGACCATAAAAAGCATG
>CATIWQ010593487.1:0-11728 GCA_949673415.1 Euphorbia schlechtendalii
TATATGCCCTACTGTTAGTTGAGTATCCTAGAAAGATACCTTCATCAGACTTAGGATCAAACTTTCCTAATTGCTCTTTGGTGTTAAGAATAAAACATCTACAGCCAAAGGATCTGAGGTAACCAATCTTAGGCTTGCGCCCTCACTAAAAGCTCATAGGGAGTTTTTTCAAGAGTTGGGTGAATTAAAACCCGATTCAAGATATAACATGATGTGTTAACAGCTTCTCCCCAAAAGTATGTTGGTAGATTGTTATCACTTAGCATGGTTCAAGCCATTTCAACTATAGTCCCGTTCTTCCTTTCTACAACCCCATTTTGTTGAGGAGTATAGGGAGAATAGAAGTTGTGCTCAATGCCATGCGCTGAATAGAATTCTTTGAAATGGAAATTCTAGAATTCACATCCATGATCACTTCAGATTCTACTGTTTTTAGTTCTTAGTTCATTCATTATCTGATTACTGAGCTTGACAAAAGATTCATAGTTCTCATCTTTCCTACTCAGCAAGACTACCCACGTGAATCTCGTGAAGTCATCTACAACAACTAGAGTGAATCTCTTACCACCCAAACTCATAGGTTGAATTGGGCTAAAAAGGTCTACGTGTAGCAATTCCAACGGTCACTTAGTTGCTATGTGATTAATAGATCTAAATGATTTCTTAACTTGCTTACCAAGCTGGCAAGCTAAGCAGAGTTTATCCTTTTTAAAGCTGATGCTGGGTAACCCCATAACTAATTGCTTTTTGGCCAGTTTGGACAAAATGTTCATATTGATAAAACCCAACCTTCTTTGTCATAGCTAAGCATTTTCCTCCTCAGATATGAGACATACATTAGAGGAGCTAGGGGATAAATTAACCATATAAACATTATTGGTTCTAGGAGCATAGAGTATGGTTAAGTTAGTCTTATTGTAAATTACTGAGCATCCTACTGAGTCAAAAATAACCTTCCTGCCCTTTTCGCAAAGCTGGGCTACACTGAGTAGATTAAACTTCAATCCTTTGACTAGAGACACTTCTTCGATTGAGAGATACGCCAATAGTGCCATAGCCCACAATCTTGCCTTTCTGGTTGTCTCCAAAACTGACACTTCCATTTCTCTTGCATTCCAATGAGATGAATTGACTTTCATCTCCTATCATATGCCTTGAGCATCCGGTATCCAAGTACCACATTTGAGAGTCATCAACGGATCTAAGTCTCACCTACAAAACAATTAAGTTTTCTTAGGTACCCATACTTTTGAGTTAGGTCCTCCCTTAATAGCAATGCTTATGTTTTTCCAATCATATTCTTCATAATAACCATTTTTATGTCTACATTTTACTGTGACATGTCCAGTTTTCCCACAAAAATCACACACAGTTTTTATCTTGGGCTGGCTCGCTTTCTTCTGTTTAGAGAATTTGTTCCTCTTTGAATTTCGAATTTGGTTATTCAGAATTTGATTGTTGGTAGGAGGAGGATCCTCTTTCTTCTTTAATACTGATATCTTAACAATCAGCTCATCTAGTTTATTAGTGAGCTTACTGATAGCACATTCTTGATACTCAGCTTTTTCTAGAAGAAAGTGGATATCAAGGGATAAGAAAGCATTAGTATCTTCCATATCGTCACTTCTCCTCAATATCTCTTTAATGATTTTCATTGATTTATTTGTTAGTTTCATTACATCAAAGAGAGCCTGTGCGAATTCTTCAATTGATAAAGAAATATCAGAATGTACCTCAATATGCTGATTTTTCTCTTTATCATGCTCAGCTTCAGAGTTGTCAGCGGAAGACTTTGAACTAGATGTGGATGCTGAGCATTCTCCATGATTGTCGAAATCCATCAACTAGAGATTGGCTAAATTAGAGGGTTCTTCATCAGAAGATGAGGATTCCTCTGAGTCACTCCAAATGGCAGCAAGAGCTTCAATCTTCTTGGAGAATCTCTTCTTGAACTTATCCTTCTTTGCTTTTGGATAGTTTGACTGAATGTGACCTTTTTCTCCACACCCATAGCACTTGATGTCTTTTCTGTGCTCTTTTCTTAGTCTTTCCTTAGCTCCACGTTTGTGTTGAGTTGACTTGATTTTAGCTAGAAACTTCTTCTGATTGAACTTCCCATCCTTCTTTATGAAGCATTTGAAACCCCTTGCAAGAAAAGCCATGTTTTCATCAGAGTCGTAGTTGGTGGACTCATCAGATGATTCAGCTTTGAGGATAATGGCTTTACTGTCCTTGCTCCGATTTCTCTTGGTGTCATCTGAGTATTTTCTCAGCGACATCTCATGAGTCAGCAAAGTGCTTATCAGCTCATCATAGCTATAGGCCTTAAGGTCATGAGCTTCCTCGATTGCCCTCTTCTTGGAATCCCACTCTACTATGAGAATGCGGAGAATTTTCTTAACAAGCTCTTCCTTGTTGAACTCCTTTCCAAGTCATTTTAGTTTATTAACAATGTTAATGAATCGAGTATTCATACTCTGAATACCTTCATTAGCAGCCATCGAGAACATCTCATACTCTCTCAGCATGAGGTTTATCTTTGATTCCTTGACCTTGTCTGTCCCCTTATAGGTAATCTCTAGTTTCTTTTAGATTTCCTGTGTTGTTTCCCATCTTGAGACCTTGTTAAATTCTATAAGATCAAGCGCATAGTGTAAGTAGTTAATGGCTGCGGCATTCTCTTTGAGAAGCCTCAGATCAATGTTATTATAGTCCTTTGGATCTACAGGTTTACGCACATCGTTCCTAACTTCTGTAGGAACTCTAGGACCAAGCTCAATTACAAGCTAGGCCTGCATACTTTGTGACTGGATGAAATTCTTCATATGATTTTTCCAAAACGTATAATGATTACCATCAAATAGAGGAGGTCTGGTAACAGACATTCCTTCTCTCAAAAGAACTGACTGAGTAGAACTCGAGCTAAAGTTATTATATGCCATTTAAGGATCTGACTCAAGATGATTAGTCTTAGATTTGAGCAACTTGTTCTGATACCACTTGTTGGTCCGTAAACCGGCTAATAACAACAGCAGAGGGCGGTGAATGCGAATACTAGGTAAGTTTTAAACTCTTTTCGTTTTATAGTTAACTCAGTATGATTTTTATATCCGTGCTGAGTGCGATATAAAAACTTATAAACTACTAAGCAAAGCTGGCACAGTTTATCTTCAACCTCTTACTAAGTGAAGATTACTTAGTGAGAGATGGATATCAAGCAAATATAAGAGAGATGAATGAATAAAATGCAGATGAAGCTAAATACTTAGAGTTAGAACAACTACACCTGAGATTTTATCCTGGTTCAGCCTCTGCCTAATCCAGTCCCTGGATCCCTCTTCGAGCTTTAATCCAGTAGTGGTTCATTCCTTCAATAGGCGGAGAAGCCTTTACATCGGGTTGGCACAATTACAGAAAGTCCCTCCTTTCTAACTACCACTTCCTCAATTTGGGTACCCTTCCCAAACTGACACTTGGATAGAAACAATTACAGAAAGTCCCTCCTTTCAAAATGCCACTTCCTCAGTATGGGTAACCTTCCCAAATTGACACTAAAATCTCAAAAGAGAATTGTGAACTAAATTTAACTTATAAAATGTTGAATCCTTACAATGTTATCTCTCAAAGCTAATTCTCCCTATTACAAACAGATATAGAAATGGTTGTTTGCATATTGCTTGATTTTGAATTTCTGGGAAGCTAGAATGTTTTGTAGTGTCTTTAGCTTTTATGAAATTCAAGGTGATTCACTTGTTGTTTTTCAACATCTGCTTCAGTCTTCTATTTATACTTAGAGGATTTGCGAAGTAGCCATTGCACACTTCTCATCTTTGTAGTTCTTTAATATTTCTTCTCTTCACATCTTTCAAAACTTCTCGTTAGAGACAGCTTTTGGGACATTCAAAGATAGAAAAATGAATGTTGAGTCAAGATAAGCTTCCATTAGTGAAAGCTCTTTTATCTTTAAGCAATACCATCTTGGAGAGATAGACACGTATTGTGCAATGAATAATCTTGATTGGTTGAAGATGGTAACGTGTTCTAGCACGCGCAGAGACACTAATGAATGGTGGTTGATAGAGGCGCACTCTACTTAGACTTTTGTGGAAAGTATCAGATAAACTTTAGTGGAGTGGAGCCATTTTGACTTGTAGTGAATATTTTATTGTTTGCTGCATAATTTGACCTTAAAATCCACAAAAGTATATTCTGTTTAACTTGGGTTCTACAGATGTGTTTATGGCACAACCTGAGGGTTTTACATCCAAGGATGGCTCAAAGGTATGCAAGTTGCAGAAGTCCATTTATGGACTTAAGCAAGCATAGAGGAGTTGGAATATTAGGTGTGACGAGATAATATGAGAAATTGGTTTTGTGTAAAACGATAATGAGCCCTGTGTATATAAGAAAGCTAGTGGGAGTACGATTGTTTTCCTATGTATTATATGTTGATGGCATATTGTTAATAGGAAATGATTCTCCTTTTCATCAAACAGTTAAGTCATGGTTATCAAAGAATTTCTCCATGAAAGAACTTGGAGAAGCAGCTTTTATACTCAGTGTAAAGATCTGTCAAGATAAATCCAGAAGGCTACTAGGTCTTTCGCAAACTACATACATAGAAAAGGTTTTGGGTATATTTAACCTTGAGCAGTCAAGAAAGGGTTATCTCCCAATGTCTCATGAGATTAACCCTTCTAAATCTGAGTGTCTGAGAAAACAAGATGTGAGACTACGCATGAATGGAATACCCTATGCCTCAGTGATAGGTTCCATCATGTACGCTTATGGAATGCACTTGGCTTGATGTCTCACATGCGTTGAGCGTCACAAGCAGATATCAATCTGACCCAGGTGAGAAGCACTAGATGGCTATTAAAACTATCCTTAAGTACTTATGTAGGACTAAGGATATGTTTTTTAGTATATGGAGAATGTGATCTCAATTTTAAAAAAATACCCGGACACCAGTTTTTAGTCTGACAGGGATGATTATAAGTCTTAGTCAAGTTATGTGTTTATATTAAATGGAGGGGCAATTGTTTAGAAAAGTTTCAAATAGGGTACGACTACCAATTCAACCATAGAATCTGAGTATTTAGCTGAACTTAAGCAATTAAGCAAGCTATCTAGTTTAAGGGATTTATTGGTGATCTTAGTGTGGTGTCCAGCATTTTAAATCCAATAGTGGTCTATTACGATAACAATGGGGCTATTGCTCAGGGAAAGGAACCATTGTCTCATCACCAAAACATACATATACTCAAAAAGTACTATCTCATTTAGGAGATGGTAGTTAGAAATGATATATATTTAGAATACATCCCGACAGATCAGAATCTAGTGGATGAGCAAACTAAGCCATTGATTCTAGTGAAACATGACTAGTATGTTAACGAGTATGGCATGAGGCACGTGGGCAATTGGCTCTAGTGTAAGTTGGAGATTTTTAGACATGATATATGCCCTAGAGGCAATTAGGGCGATATATCTTTATTAGTTATAATGTACAAACAGTTTTGGATTATTATTAATAATAATTAAGGCATCTTTGTTTCTTATCAACGCTTTCAATTTATTTATGTATCTTATTACTATCATATATGTATAGTGTTAAATATGTATATGCGCATTGATGGGACAAAGTCTATAGGAGCTATGTGGTTTGAAAATTGCATGTACGTCTTACTATGAATAGTTTAAACATCCCTAGTCGTAGTTTCATTGAGACTGGACATCAATGGAGCAGACATCAATGGAGTGGATTAGATCTAAGCAACTGATTTCATGAGCTGAAGGTGGTACCCTGAGTTAACACATGAATGTATTCGGTAATACATTGGAGACCGCTATAAGATAGACACTCGAAAATAACTATATCCATGTGTTAGTGTCATGTCTTATTGCAGTAGTAGTATAAGTATCCTCAGACCTGAGATATTGGTTACCTTGTGTAGGAGTTATTATACTTTTGGTCATACTTATTCATACCTTGGCGATTAGGATGACACGAGTGATTACGGGTATAGTGATGCTCACATGTTGGTAAGCTGAGTAGTGAAGATGAGATTTATCGCTCTTGATATAGTGATATAATGGGAGAAGTACCTTAGGGCCCCTTGTTGAGTGATGTTCCTTGTGAATAAGTCTAATTCTAAGATAGTGTGAGTGGGTGACATGGAGCGGTGGGCCAAGAGCTCGCGATTTTGAGAGGCGCGGTTCACCGAGGTGTTATGTAAAAAGTGCACTGGGTCAGGGACCTAGAGAAAAAAGGTTGAAAGAGAAAGTGAAAACATTATAGATCTGTTCGAACCCGAATCCGCCATCTCTTAGTGTGGAGTCGCCACCTGGATTAGCTCTTTCCATGAATTAGAGTCCTATGAGGCTTAACGTCCGGGGGACGGCCCACTAAGACATAGAGATTCGGGTCTAGGATAAGTTGCTTATCTCTTATTAGATCACATTATATTACATCTATAGAAAACCATATTCTCTTAATTGTGCATATTAACACTTAGTTCATTTTTAGACTTTATATGAATGATTCACGTATTGGAAAATAATAAACCATCCACAAGGCAGAATAATAAATCATCCACAAAGTAGTAAATAAATGCATAAAATAAATGCGGAAAATAAAAATTACAAGGCTTCCGAAAATCGGGGAATGCAACCGCCCGCTAACCTATTAATTACATTTCCCAAAAAATTGAAATTGCGATACCCGAAGGAAAATTAAAATCCTAAACATAAATCTAATCCTAATCTACCTACATCCACAAAGGTTAGTACAAGGGATATCACGTATGTTCGATTTTGAATTTAGCGAGGCCCGTGTGGCCTAAAAAAATGAAAATCAATCGCAGTAATGTGTTTGTTATTTAAATAAAACAATTCATTTAACTAACACGTTGGTCTCTCATTTTAATTAATGAAATTGCTCGCACGGTAAATTGATGAGGGCTGTTATCCGGGAATATGTTTATTCCCTTCGTGGGGGTGTTCCAATATACATCTCCTTTTAATAAAGAAAAATAAATGAAGAAGAATTACAACACTTGTATAAAATTAAAATATTAAAAATGATAAAAATCCTAGGTTCAAAAGTGAAATCAGAAGAAGAAGATGAACACCGACAGCACGGAAATTGCTGTTCTAGGAACTCAGAGGCTTATCCTTACGGAATGAATCCACTTTGAAGATATCCGATCGGCCGTTGAAAATCCTCCCCATCCTTTAGTTTAGGTAAAAACAAATTGTGTTAGAAGTCCAAAAATATTCATCTTAATTCTTGGAAGCAGTTCTGAAAGCTAAATTTTTATCTGTAAATTTTTCGAGATCCTGATTATCGAAAAAGACGCGAGTATTTATAGGAGAAATCTTGAAAATCCAAAAGAGATAAGTTTTTCCGACTAGGGGTCTCGTCGGAAAAGAAAAGTCCGGCGAGGCCCCTCACCGAGACTTTGGCGAGGCAACCTTGCCAAGCTCTTTGGCGAGGCTCATGCCTCGCCAAGCTCTTTGCCAAGGCTCATGCCTCGCCAAAAGGCTTCGACGAGGCAAGCCTTGCCAAAGCCCATGGAGAGGCTGCCTCACCAAACCGAATCTGGCTTTCCGCCATGTTTTAAGTATTTTTTTGTATTTTATATTTTTAATTAATTTGTTAATAAAATTAAATAATTTTATTGAAAACGTCTTTTTGAATTTAGAGACGAGGAGGATTCCCATTCGGATGCATTAGGATACTATAAAAATTATGTGATTCAAGGATAAAATCCCAAAAAAGCCATAATCATTGAACGTGCGAGTTGGTACAAAATCCCGTGCTCACAGTTGCCTCTCATGTGATAATTGCTGGTTATATAACTAGTATGATCACACGAAATGAGCATAGGGATATAGAGAATACCTGACTAGTGTGGTTGGTGACTTCTAGTTCCTAATTGGTGAAAAAATAGGCCTTCCTGGCGCTGTGTCTTCGTATGGTTGTCCATTTATTTCTTCGGAATCCTTTAGTAACTTGGTGCCCCTTGTGGGGAGTCTACCATTTCTTTCTGTAGTGTCCCAGTTGTAGTTGGTAACTATTTCATTCTTCGATTGATAAATGAGGCTGTTTCTTTCTTCAGCCATCGAGATAACCATTTCCTTCTTCGGTTATGTTTTGAATTTCCTTAACAGGATGTTGACTTGTTTCCTGTAACAAATCAGAAAAAAAAGATAATGTTAATACATTTTATGATGAATGTTTTAATTATTTGATTGAGTTTATGCGGAGAAAAAATTTTTGCCCCTTCAATCAAAAATAAAAACATTGAGGAATAAATAAATTAAATGAGTTTGAGGAATATTAGGGGTATCTCGTCCATCGTTCCATAGTGTTAGGAGGCTTCCATTGTAAAAAAATAAATAGATAGGTAGGGCCCACTTATTTTCTTTATAAATTTGGCTCCACCTTCTTTATTCTTTCACTTTTCATAATCTTCCTCTCTCTCTAAACACTTTTGCTCTCTCTTCTCTCTAGCAAACATGCTATCAAAGGTCGCTGGCAGGGCACTCCGCTTCACCTCTAGTCTCACTCCTCAGTCTGCTGATGATCCTGGAGTATTTTCTGTCAACATTGATGCCACATATGGTTTAGCAGCGAGCAACACTATGCTGGGTTTTACTATTACTTCCCCCATAGAGACATTGGATCCTGATTTTCCAGCTCAGCCTCACCTTTCCCGAATCTAGGTGTTTGCTAAAAACATTATTATTTACCATTTTTAATGTGATTTTATCCTGTTTAGGAACTAGATTAGAACTGATCCTTGAACCACGTTGCTGAATTTTATCTTAGAAAAATTAAACAAAGACAAATTTAGGACTGCCAGAATTTTTTTTTCAATGGATACCAAAAAAAAAGGGCTAGGGCCTGATCCTTGCCAAACTCTCTAGCGAGGGTCCTAAGGAACCTCACCAGACTCTTTGGTAAGGGCCTTTTGGAGGCCTCACTAGAGATGCCTGGCTCAGCCCCGAAGGCTTACCGGATTTTTCCAGCGGCGCCTCTCGGGGCCCTGGTCGCTTCCTTGCGTAATTTTTATATTTTTATCTTATTATTTCTTATTATTTTTTTTATTATTATTTATTTTTTATGAAAAATAGATTGGAAAATAATTAAAACTTGGAGTCCAAATGTCTTTTGGACCTAATAATTTTTAAAGGAAATATTTGTCTAAAAGATAATTAGACTCAGATTCTAAATTGTTTTAGACCCAAGAATATCCGAGGACTATTTTTGAAAAAGATTTGAAAATAAAGTTCAGGACCTAAACGTGTTTTGGATCTAAATTATTTAAGAGAAATTGAATGAAAAATTATTTTAATTACAAAATGCGTATTATTTGATTTCATTTGCAGTCCCCCACACTTCATCCCATGGGTGGATATTTCACTATGCAGGCATGGTATCGTCATGCCTCTTCTCACCCCGAGCTTGTTCAGGCCATCGAGGCCACCGATTTTGGTCCTCTGGCATGATCTTTATGGCCTACATTATTGCCGTATGCGACATTGGTTGCGCTTACTCAAAGGTGGTGCGACATTTCATACACCTTCCATTTTCCAATCGGGTAGGTTACCCTCACTCCTTCTGATATCGTGGCGATCACTGGTCTATCATGGACTGGTACTATGATTCGATTTGATGCCTTTTTGGAGCGGTTCTTTAAGGCTCCCATCGCTTGTAGTCGCGTTAGAGACCTTCTTGGTGTTAACCCCAGAGGCCGGACGTTGAGTTATAGTGTGTTGTTTGACTACTAGACAGGTCGATAGTCTGTTTCCTAGGCTGAGGTTCCTCTGTACGTCTGGTCATTTTTGGCCACCCTGTTGAGTGTCACATTTTACCTAGTCTCGAATAGTAAGATTAACTATGGGTTGATTGAGCCACTAGCAGACTTGGGCGGAGTTAGTGGCCTTAACTGGCCACGGGCGATCCTGGCGCAGACTTATTTTTCCCTTGACTAGGCTATTCGAGGTCGCTTACGGGCATTGCGTTACTTTCCCATGGTTCTTCAAGTATTGTTTGCTTACTTTGTGAATTATGTATGTCAATTTTTTTGATTAATTAATCTTAATTAACCCCTTTAGTTTTGTAGGCATGAGCCTTCTTTTATCAGTTCCTTCCCGCCCCGCAGTTTGCTGATGCTCTGGAGGATGCTCCGTGTATTTCCCGGATCCGTTCATCTTTCGAGGGGGATGTTTTGGATTTAGCTAGCTTTTATCAACATCTTTACGAGTTGACTCTTGACCAGGTGATGGACCTCATTTCTATGGATATGATCGCCTTTTTATCTTTAAATTTATTCTAACTTTGTTGTTCTTTCTTTTCAGGTAGAGCGCAACCTGTGGTGAGGTTTTCCGAGCTATCATATGGCAAAGGAGATTCGACGAGATGTGGACTGCCATCGCGTCATCCTTGAGGGGCCTAGGACTCGTGAGTGGTACCTGGGTGAGCATATTCAATTCTAGTAGACTAAGTCAGTGTCTGATAGGCGCATTCCGCTTGCGCCTCCCACCGGACTATTTTGGGTACACTTGGTGAGTACTAATCCCGAGGAGTGGGAGGTACTCTTCGAGGAGCATGGTGTGAGGCTCTCAAGACATCGTGGTGACTACGAGGCCTTTATTTAGGGAGAGGCTGCTCCCACTTCGCCTTCTAACTAAGCCAGAGGAGGCGCGATCCTCTATTCGAGTTAAGGGTCAAGGAGTTTATGGTGGTTTTAGTGCGGGTACTAGCGGCACTGGTGTGGGGTGCCGAGTATGAAATGTGTTAACTATTTTATCTATGTTGATCTGTTTTTGACTGTTTGTCTATCTTTGTAGGAATTTACCAAAAGAGGGTTCGAGTGCTTGATTTGAATGTTGCGGTCGGGGAGGCAAGCACATCTTCCTCGAGAGTTGTTGAAGGGAGATTCGTGATTCCCCTTGAGTCTACCTTCTACTTGATGGGTTCCATGGGGACCTCGCGGCAGGTACCTCTTCCCCCCGAGCTACCACATGTTGGTCTATGATCCTTCCGACACTACTCACGTGTGTTTTAGATCACAAGCGATCTTTGTGGACGTCTTCATGTTCGTTTACTCACTCCTTTCCTTTTGCAGGTCATACGTGTGGAGATAGATCGTGTGGCCCGACATTCCTTTTCATTGAGGGACCTGATGCTTTTGATAAGTGTATAATTACACTTATTATCATGATAATTTCACACAATAAACAATATAGTTTGAGTCATTTTTATACTTCATATAAAAGATTTCATGTGGTATGTAGTTGTTTTTTATGCAAATGCAGATACTAGGTAAATCTTGGAAGTAAAATGATCAAAAGTGGAATTTTATGAAAAAAGAGTGAAAAAGGTGCAAAAAGATGCGTGGAACTTAAAGATTGGGCTTAGGATCGAAGCTGTCGAAGATCGGTGAGGTTGCAAGGAAATTTCTAAAGAAAACTCCATTCACGGTCACGATAATCATTCACGATCACGACCTGGTCACTTCAGAATAGAAATCTATCAAAGGAAGATTCACGCTCGTGACTTCTATATCGCGGCCGTGACTTGGACGGTTTTCTGGTATTATCTTCTTAACTACCAACCGCCAGATAAGCATGATCAACCGCCATCAACCGCCAATGAAAAGACACTTATCAGGAGTCAACCAATCATGAAAAGGTGCCTATCCATTGTGGATTGAAT
>CATIWQ010593544.1:0-47884 GCA_949673415.1 Euphorbia schlechtendalii
CTGATTTTATTTGTGGACCTAGGAATATTTTTATTTCTTTTTATGTAAATAATGTTGTAATTCTCTTCTTCATCTTTATTTCTTTTCTTTATTTTTTTAGAATACCCCAACGAAGGGAATTAAAATTATTCCCGGATAACAAACCTCACCTTATGCCATGCGATCATTTTAACTGATAAAATTGATCAACATATGTGTAAATAAAAATGAACTATTTTTATTTAAAATAACAACTTTAAACCAACGATGTTTTAATTAGGCCACACGGGCCTCGCTAAAATCAAATTGAACATATGTGATATCCCTTGTGCTAACCTTTGTGGATGCAGGTTAGATGTATGTTTAGGATTTTAATTTTCCTTCGGGTATCACAATTTCATTTTTTGGGAAATGTAATTGATAGGTTAGCGGGCGGTTGCATCCCCCGATTTTTGGAAGCCTTGTAATCTTTATTGTTCGCATTTATTTTCTTCATTTGCTTACCGCTTTGTTGATGGTTTATTATTTCACCTTGTGGATGGTTTATTATTTTTCCATACGTAAACAATGCATTTAAAGTCTAAAAACGACCTAAGTGCGAATATGCATAAATAAGAAAATACGGTTTTCTGTAGATGTAATATAATGTGATCACATAAGAAATAAGCAACTTATCCCGGACCCGAATCTCTGTATATTAGTGGGCCATCCCCCGGACGTTAAGCCTCATAGGACTCTAATTCCTTGAAAGAGCTAATCCAGGTGGCGACTCCACACTAAGAGATGGCGGATTCGGGTTCTAACCGATCTAAAATTGTTTTCGCCTTCTCTTTCAACCTTTTTCCCAGGTCCCCGACCCGGTGCACCTTTTTTCAAACACCCCAGTGGACCTCGCCTCTCATCTCCGCGCGCTCTCGGCCCACTGCTCCATGTCGCCTACTCACACTTGTGATCATAAAAGGTATAACCCATAGTCTCCATAGGGTAACCTATAAACAGACACCTGTCAGACTTAGCACCTAGCTTATCTGAACTTGTCCTCTTTACGTAAGTAGGACATCCCCAAACTCTAAGGTTAGAAAGAGCTTTTTTCTTACCATACCACAATTCGTATGGTGTTTAATCAATTAATTAAAATATAAATTGCGCTCTCAAGTGCATAACCCCAAAATGATATGCTTAGCTCATTATGGACCGAATCAAGTAGGGTTTGATTTCTCCTTTCTAACACTCTATTATGTTGGGGTGTATAAGGAGGTGTCCATTGGGATAAAATACCATTATCCCTTAGAAAACCCTGAAACTCTTGGCTTAAGCATTCACCGCCTTGATCAGATTGAAGGGTCTTGATACTTTTCCAAAGCTATTTCTCTACTTCGATTCTAAACTCATTGAATTACTCAAAACTTTCAAACTTGTGCTTCATAAGGTACAAATAACCATATCGTGAGTGATTGTCGATAAAAGTTATGAAGTAGACAAAACCCTCGTGTGTCTTAACACTCATTGGACCACATACATCGGAATGTATTATTTCCAAGGTACTAGTGGCACACTTACCCTTTCCTTTGAAAGGTTTCTTAGTCATCTTTCTTTTTAAACAAGGTTCGCACGCCCCATAGGATTCCCATTCCATTGGGCCCAACTCACCAAATTTGTGTAACTTAGTTAAGCGAGTCTCATTTATATAGCCTAGACGATAATACCATAAGTATAAGGATTTCTCATTATCCAATCTTGATTTCTTAACAATGTTCATATTTAAAATTTCAATTTTAGTATCTAGAACATAAATGGCATCAATAGATATTCCACAAGGATAAAGAACACTATCACATCAAATTTGACAATTATTATTTGAAAATAAAATCTCAAATCCCTCTGTTGCTAAAAGAGAAACAGAAATAATATTCTTAGTGATAGCAAGAATATAATAGCAATTGTTCAAAATTAAAACTAGGCCACTAGGAAAACGAATGCTATATGTCCCTACAGCTGTTGTAGCAACCCGTGCTCCATTTCCAACTCTTAGGTGAATTTCCCTCTTTGCCAGCCTCCTACTATTCCATAACCCCTACACAAAAGTACAAATACGAGTACCATAACTAGTATCCAATACCAATGTAGACTCAAAGGGAACTATAGAGAAACTCTTTGTCATGAACATACCTGAAGTAGATGCCTCACTTAGCTTCTTCTTCACTTGTTTAGAAATCTGAACCTTGTAATCCTTCTTCCAGTGGCCGATCTTTCAACATTGGAAGCAAACATTTGCAGTACTTTACTTACTTTTCTTCTTTTTACCAATTTTCTTCTTGGCACTCAAACCCTTTCCAAAATGAAACCCACCCTTGGAAGGCTTGGTTTTCTCAACCAGAAGTAAAGTCTTTGGATCCTTTCGAATCTTAGGCTTGACCATTTTCAGCATGTTAACCAACTTGAGTAGTGTGGCATTGATCTTATTCATATAATAATTAATCACAAATTGTGAATAAATATCAATCATTGAAGCAAGAATCAGATCCACACATAATTCGTAATCCATTACAAAACCTAACCGAGTTAGCTTCCCTATATAACCTAATAGTTTAAGAGCATGATGCGGTGCTGAAGTACCAGCCTGCATCTTCGTCTCAAATAAGAGTTTTGATGTATCAAATCTTTCAAACCTAGCCTGCTCTGAGTAGAGCTCAGTCCATGCTCTCATGTTGTTCTTGAAGCTCAGAATTCATGGTTGCCAGCATTATGCATGCTGCCATTTCACAATCCTGTCTGTGCTTCTCCCATACCTCATGTTCATTGGCATCAGTTTTAGCATCAGGTTCATCAAGGAGGGGCTCATCCAAAACATAAGCTATCCTTTCAGATATGAGGATTATCCTCACTGCCCTGAACCAATCAGTAAAGTTCGAACCATCTAGTTTATTATCAAGATTAAGCAAAGGTTTATGTTTGGATTCATTGTTTAATCAAGATATAAGATAGAAATTGTTTAGACATTAGTATACGTACATGCATTTAACATAAGGTCTTTAATTAAACACATAATTCCTACTATTTTCTCGACATTCAAATAGCCCCTTCTATTTAAATTCTAGAAATTTGGTCCAACCAATTTTCCTTGGTAGGTAGCATCCATAACCACTTATCATGACCCCCACTATAGCAGGTCAAGCCATAACAAGATAATCATAGTTAAACCCATCCATTTGAATCCCATGAAATTACTAATCCATTTGAGTTCTCTTTCTCGAAACGTGCATACCCAATTGTATGACTCCTCAATTGTGTCTCCAATATGGTATTAGATCCAATGATTTAGACAACTAACCCATTTTGGTTAAGGCATTACCCCATCTAGTCTCATGACCAAACACATGAGAAGGGAAAGCATATTGTACATGTCCTTACGTTCGTTAATAAGGTTCGTATCATGACTTATGATGGGAAGATAATCTACCACCTTAATATTGTTGTAGGAATTTTATTGGTGCCATTGGTCTTGCCCTAGTTTAGGTCTTATACGATGGATATGATTATGATAATAATAATTCTAGGCTTTTTAGAATTATCAACTCTAAGGGAAAATGCTCAAGACTGGTACATCATAATCATTCCATTATACCAAGACTCCACATATCATGCAAAACAAATAAGATCCATGTTTAAGTTCTTGCACCTATGTTTATAAGTTTTAATTTAACAACTTAAACCAAGTTTATAAAACCATACGCGGAATCCAATTCCCATACTAGAAATCAACTAAGTCATAAAAGTCCCTTGGGTACACTGGAACCTAATACCGATGTAGATTTCCAAGTAGGAGAGGCTCCCTTAAAGTGAATGAGCAGCCAAGTCCAATCCTAGCCAAAATAACCATGGGCACTTTGATTCGTTGTACCACAGACAACTATGATTTAAAGATTCCGTTCTTTATTTGAGTGAAGTACGGGATGACCCTCAATTTAAAGTGTTTACACGTGTGGTAAAACATTGTTAATTTATATGATAATCACCTAGACTAAGTTTGATTAAAAGCTTAATCTAGTTATCACATCAATTTTTATAATAGGAATTGAAACCTAAGTCATGCATAGCATACTTTAATCAATTCGTAGAAAATACCAATTTCAACATATTATAATCAATCATGCATAGCACAAGGCATGCTCTGATACCATTATTGGTTATCGAAGACAATAATTGAATATGCAAGTTTGCAAGGTAGAATTTCCAAACATAAAATTAACCCGAAAGGATCTCCTAAGCATGCCATGATTGATATAATCTAAGTTGAAACGTTCCATAAATGCCAATAGGTATATAAAACTTATGAAAGAAACCTAGCATCTAAGTTTAAAATATTACCAGTTGATGCGTGTTTCTCACTTTTTTGGATTCGATATTCCCTTAGAGAAATTTGGTAGAACTCCATTGGCAATAACCTCCAAGCTAGGATGGCCTCTACGATTGATCCACACGGATCTTCACTGACCAAAACCTTCGCTGAAGTAAAGCACGTTAGTAGACAACAACTGCTAAACCGCTCGAAGACCAACCAGAAAATATCAACTAAGAAGGCTCACTTCAAAATAAAAAGAGTCTTCTAAAGAATTCTTGGTCGCTTGGAGAAACTCATGGAGGATCATGCAAAATCTCACGAAGAAAAGATGTCAAACTCAAGGAGAAAGGCTGAGCTGAAGTACGGAATAAGGAGGAGAGGGAAGGCCTATTTATAGGGAGAGGGGAGTGAAAAAATCCCCTCATATAATAATGTGGGATGGGAAAAATCCCTTCCTACAAAATCGGGTCAACTACACGGATCCCTAAGATCCGTGGGTTGACCCGTGCCACCTCGCAGGCTTACGCAAGGGCTGCCATGGGCAGCACTTGCGGGCCTATTGTTTGCTAGAGCGCGGGTTAAGCTGAAAAGCTCATGGGGTAGCGGCACAGGCCCCACTTCAAACAATGCATGTTCATTTGGGGCCCACTCGGAACAAGAAAAATTCCCATGCTCCGCTCTGTACAATTTTCCCAAAATTAATCCTTCTAATTATTAATTTGGTCCAACCAATTAATAATTCTTCTAATATATTCGA
Source organism: Euphorbia schlechtendalii (assembly GCA_949673415.1). Classification (NCBI taxonomy): domain Eukaryota; kingdom Viridiplantae; phylum Streptophyta; class Magnoliopsida; order Malpighiales; family Euphorbiaceae; genus Euphorbia; species Euphorbia schlechtendalii. Next base: position 5,079 of record CATIWQ010593544.1, read on the forward strand.
CAAAATAAATATTATTAGCATAGACCCAGTCTATAAGTTCTTTACCTAGCCCGGTAAAGACCCAAATGTGTGACCTCATAGGATCCGAAGTATAGAGCTACTAGAGGTTAACCTAAACTTGGCTTCCCATCCGGGAACCTTTAGGCTTAATCTTCCAGACCGATATAGAACCTGATAGTTCTAGATGATCAAATGGGCTTTCTACCAAAGGCGTATGATCCTCCGATACTCGGAACATCACATGCCTGTGACTTAATCCTGTTCCACATTAGTAACCAATACAATACATTCCTTCCATCAGGTTAAGTACCATCTAGTTTATTGAGCTTGGATTAAGTGTAAACTCATGTAATAATCGTAGTTATCCTAGAATTAGACTTGTTCACGAAGAACACCACTCGTCGTAATGTATCAAAATTGACTAAAAGCCTATTGGGAGCGGACGACACGGAGCGGTGGGCCGAGGGCGCGTGATTTCATAAGCGTGGTCCACCGGGGCGTTTGGAAAAGTGCATTGGAAAAGAGTGTTTCACTTTAAAAAGTGTGATTTTCAAGCTTAAAAGACTCGAGATCGGGATCTCTAGCCTATGGTACTCAAAGTCACCACCCAGATCAGCTCTTCTAGGAAATTTCGGTACAGCCTAGATCTGTTAAGCCTTAGCGATACCATAGTTTAGAGATTCAGGTTCGGAATGAGTTATCTATTTCATCATCATTTGAAGTCCTCTAGGAAGCTCTCCTTGTTTCTTTTTTATTTTTTTTGGTGATTTACCGAAAATCTTTGGAAGGGATCTATTCCTAGCCAAAGTAAATATTTTCGAAGATGTAGTAGCCTTCAAGTGAATGATAAAGATGTTGTAGACTCTCCATTCAAGTCTAAAACTCAAGGATTCAAGCTTGGTAACCCGAAATCTCAAGTGTTGTGAGGTGAAAGTTTGTGTTTTACTCAAGAGTGTTCAAGAACAAATGGGAGAATGCTTCCTAGAACTAAGTGTGAATTTCTCCTCCTAGAACTCTTTTTTTTTTTTTGCTCCCCCCCTTTGTTTCGCTAAAAAATCAAGCCCTTATGGGCTCCCTTCAATCTAAAAGTCCACCTTTTTTGGTTTGGTGGTTCACCCACCTTTTGTCATTTTCCCATCATTTTCTTCCACCCACTAGTGGTCATTATGGGTTGGCAGCATGTTGATAGAGTGTCTTAGAGAAAAAGTCTGAATTATGGGTGAGGGATGGGTTTTTTCGTTGAATAATGCAAGATCTACTTTTTTTATCTGTCTGTGAAATTTATATCGTTAACTATATCGGCTAATATCATTAACGATATTGAGTAAAGCATCGGGCTTTTTCTTGGTTTGGGCTTTTTAAAGGGAAAAGAGGTCCAAAGAAACCAGGTAGATGATTTCCGGATGATTTCAGGACCTTGTAGAATGTGAAAAGCTAACAAGGGAAAAATTATAGCTTCATCATCGAACTTGCGAGTTGAGAGTAAAAATCCCGTGCTCACAGGCTGCCCCTCGTGGGATCACTACTAATATGAGATCAGTATGGTCCCACGATTGAAAGAGTAGTGGGGTTTAGAGATAATACTTGCCCAATGACCGTGACTCTCGGAACTGTTGGGGAAAGGATGAAAGCCTTGTGCTCCATGCCTTTGATGATTCGTCGACTGCTGTGAGTCTTTGTTGAAATCTACTGCGGGATGTTTGACCATTGTGGTCAGAATTTTATGGTCCCTGTGAGTTGACCGTGACACTCGGAACTGCTGGGGAAAGGATGAAAGCTGTGTGCTCCATACCTTTGATGATACATCGACTGCTGTGAGTCTTCGTTGAAATCTGCTGCGGGATGGTTGACCGTTGTGGTCTGAATTTTATGCCCCCTGTGAGTTGACCGTAACACTCGGAACTGTTGGGGAAAGGATGAAAGCCATGTGCTCTATGCCTTTGATGATACGTCGACTGCTGTGAGTCTTCGTTGAAATCCGCTGAGCGTGATAAGGTTGGGACAAGGTGTGAACTGTAGAAAGTTCAGATAACTGTAAAAAATCAGGAATTTTGAACCGTAGAAGGTTTGGATGACTGTAAAAAGTTAGGAATTTTGAACTATAAAAAGTTTGAATGACTGTAAAAAGTCAAGAATTTTGAACCGTAGATGATTCGGATGACTGTAAAAAGTCAGGAATTTTGAATGTGGACTGTAAAAAGTCTGCTGTGGATTCCCCTTGTGAGTTGAAGGGTACCTGCAAGAATGAGGAATTTTATTAGTAGATATACTTGTGACATATGTTTCAATTCCTTGATTGAGATTGCTGAGAGCAAAAATTTTTTCCCCTTCAATCAAGAATTAAAACATGAGGGTTCTGAGAAATTTTTCCTCAGGCCCATGATAAACATGGAAATTTGAGTTTGAGATTTCGGGGATGTCCCGATGGCCGCGCCGTTGTTTTGGGAGGCTTTTGTGATGTTGTAATGTTGTTTGAAGGAGGCCTAAATAGGCTTGAATTGACTTTAGGCTTGAATGGGCCATCGTCTTGTTTGTAGGTTCCTCATGTGGAGGTGGAGATTCTTGTTTACTGGGACGATGTTGCCTCGGTATAGCATTGCCTTGACCTGTAAGTGACATGATGCGTATGCATGTATGAATGACTTTATGCATGAACAATATTTATCATATGATGTATGTTCATCTGTTTTAGGTGTCGTGGACTTCGTTCATTGAAAAGCCTTCTCTTGTGTTGGTGCATGGTTGCCCCTAGGATTTATCTTGTTAGGGATTCCTTCACCTCTTTTCTTACTTTTCTTCAAATGGCGCCAGCTTCATACCTTCTTAGGCGCACTGAAGAATTCAGACTGGGATAAACTTGAGGGATTCGACTTAAGGGGCCTTCGCTATTTTGCGTTCCGCCCTGTGAATACAGCTTTGGTTAGGGCTGTAGTTTCGTTTTGGGACCCGATCACCCATGTCTTCTGGTTTTTCCCAACAAGAATTATGCCCAATGATCAAGGAGTATCAAGCCATCCTCGGACTACCTTATCCTTGTGCCTTTCCATTTGCAGTCCCGTCCTTCTACTTTGGTACTGGGGCTGACCTTCGGGGTTTGTGGAACTTGGATTCCGTGGCTTCTTTTCTTGCTCACCCATCATATCCTAGGGGATTTCGAGTTGTCGCTGTGCTGGAGTGGTGCATTAGTACCCCTAGATCTCATATTGCCTAGCCGTACATGGTGGCTCTACTTTTGATGTCAGAATTTATCTATGGAGTTGGCCATGTTGCCCCGTTCCGGCTAATGTTCGTTATCAATCCCCTTCATCGGGGTGATTCTCCATCTGCATTGGCGCTGGCATAGAATTTCATTAGCATGGATGCCGCTATCTCTTACCCTGATCTGGTCGATGATCATTTCACGCTCCTCGAGGTAGGCTTGCAAAGATTACTGATTTTCCCTTTTTCCTACTTTGCTAAACAGGGTTTGTATAAGGTTTGGTTATTGGAGAAGTTTTCTCTGATTGGCGATCCACAGGGGAATCCTTTTGACTATTCGCCCATCGCATACAACAGGCGGGGTTTGATCATTCAAGGACATTCCAGGATGGCTGAACAAGACTGGATCCAGGTATTCGGCTAGGTCTCTGATGATAGGATCTGTTGGCTTTACCCCTGGTGGGCAATCAGTCACATTACAGTCTTGATGTTTGAAGATGAGATTTTGTTGATGGGCCTGTACCGTTCCACCTTCTACTTGCCTAGTCGTATCTGTAGGGAGTACGGGAGAAGCCAAAGGATACCATGTAACATATGCACCTTCCAGGTTTTAGAGTGGCATTATTCTTGGCCAGATAGGTTGCCGGCCTTATGGATTCAGCATACTCAATTCGCCCGTCTTGATTATGGGGCAATCGAGACTGCGGAGACTGACAGGTTCTACCACGGATGGTTAGGAGCTATTAAGTCTCTGACAGACCCTGGGCATTATGCTTGGGTGATGCTTGAGTGGTTGAGAGAGGAAGATGGGCTGAGCCTTTATGGTCGTAGATAAATCTAGTTTGATAAATTATCGAGAATGATTCTATTTTAATAAAAGAAGAAAACTAATAGACTTTTGCTTAGGATATACCAGTGTGGTATGACCCTATCGGATTTATTTGTCTTTTCTTTTCCCAATTTCAAATTATTGAACTGATTGTATCGTAAAATGTTTGTTGTTTGCTTATGACGTTTCAGCCATTGGCATTCATGCATTTCCCTGAACATACACATAAACATTTTCAACAAGAAATGATGTCTTTATTGGTGAAATAAATTGAAGTACAAATATTTCGAGTGATCTGACTCCTGTCATTAGTTAGCCCTCTCAGGTTTTCTAACTAATGAATTTATTCCTCACTCTTTCGTCCTAAGTTTTGCCTGAATCGCTCTTTTCGGGTTTTCAACTCAGCGGACTATCTTATTTTTTGAAAAGAAAAGAAAGAAAAGGCCCTAATTTTTGCTCAACCAACCGAGTATCAGCTGATGGGCTTATTTACATATGTATTTTTTTTATTTTCATACTGCTTTTCTAGATTTAATTCTTTTCCTAAACGTGGTAGCGCTTAAGTCTCTCTTGGTTGATGGGGTTGACAAATTCGTTGCCATCCATGTCCATAATCTTGACCACTCCTTTGCTTAGCACTTTCTTGACTACAAACGGGCCTTCCCAGTTGGGTCTGAACTTTTCCCTGATATCCACGTTCGATGGTTTTAATTGCTTCAATACCAAATCTCCCGCTTTCACGGGTTGCCTTTGGTGCTTGACTTTGCTATTGTATGCTTTGGCCATCCGTTGTTAATACATTTGCAGATGATCTAAGGCTTTGAGGCGACGCTCATCAATCATGTTAAGCTGTTCAAATCTCGCCCTGGCCCATTCCGATTCTCTTAACTTAGCTTCCAGTGCTATCCTTAAAGAACCCACTGTTTTCTCCATCGGTAAAACTACTTCCATTCCATATACAAGTGAGAACGGAGTTTGATTTGTGGGGGTCCGAATGCTCGTTCTATAACCCCAGACTGCGAAAGGTAACTTATCCGCACAATCTCGGTAGGTAGTCACCATTTTGCTCATAATTTTCTTGATGGACTTGTTGGCTGCCTCAACTACCCCGTTGGTTTATGATGATGAGTCTTGATCATGACTGCCCCATAAATAGTAGCAAGCTGTGTGAAGGAACTGTTGACATGTTCAACGGTCTAACTCCTTTTTATCTTTAGTATTGACTTCCATTTGATAGTCCCTTGAACGGTGGTGATCAGTGTAATGGAGTTGTTGACGTGTTCAACGATTTGACTCCTTTTTATGACAATGCACTGGTTGTTTAGTCTTATGAATGGTGGCGATGGAATTGTTGACGTGTTCAACGATCTGACTCCTTCTTTGTGGCATTGCGTTGGTTGTGTGCGCAATGACTCCTTCTTTGTGACTTGCGCCAGCTGGTTGGTCCCAACTTGCTTGGTTGACTTTCGGCTTTATTCTAGCTCCGATCCTTTTGATCTTTGGGTGAGTCAGTGGACGTTTCATGCTTGGAGATCTTTCCATTGATCTTTCATACTTGTATGATGAGGCAATTGCTATCACACGTTGTCTAAGTACATGTATTTATCTCTCACTTTCCCTCAATAGTCAAATCATTTGAATTTATTATGGGGAATCCATTTATACCCAAATCCATTTATACATCATTAGCATCCTCATCCTCCACATGCGGAGGGTCTTCTTCTCCAATGGTTACCTTTTAATGGTCATCAGCTTGCTTCCTCTTCGTCTGCGTAGGTTTGGAGGATGATGCCCCTGAGTCATTCTTCCGGGACCATGACTCGCTGACTGGTTATTTTCTAAACATCGTCTCGAGGAATTCAAGCCACTCCTTTCGTTCGGCCTTTTCAAATATTGCGTTATAAGAGGGGTAGGCATCCATTCCTAACTTCTCTATGTATTCCGACAGGGCTCCAGCTATCAATTTTGTAATCATCTCTGGTAGACTGAGATGATCTTTCAACAACACCTGTGTAGCCATCCATCGGGTGTAGTATGACTTGAACAGCTCTTCTGGTTTCTGTCTTACGGGCCTCCAGGTTTTGCATGGTCGTTTTCATCTGAGAATTGAAGCCGTACTGCTCTATCAAAGCTACTGAAAGGTGCTCCCAGTTTTGGGACACCTCCGGGGGTAGATTATTATACCATCGGTTGACCGGGGCTGCCAACGTGACTATGAACATTTTTGCTAGCATTTTGTCACTAACTCATTGGGCTCTCATTACTGTTTGGTAATTAGTTAAGTGGGCCTAGGGATTGCCTTCCCCATCAAATTTCACTATCTCTGGCATGGTCAAGTTCTCGGGGAGCCACTCATCACTTGGTGCAGTGGGTGGCACTGGGCAGGCTGTAGCTTGGAAGCCCAGGTGCTGTGCTGTGTGGGTCGCCAAGAACTGATGCTACAGCTCTTCCATACTGGGTTGGGGCACCGAATAACCCATCTCTTGCCTGGCTGAACCATTGAACTGATTATATAGAACCTGGAGATAGACAGGGCCCTTGGGAGGAATTACATAAGTTGGTTGAGGCGGGAATTGACCCTGGTATTACATAGCCATAGTGTTGACGTTTGCGCCATAATTGTTAGGCGGGGCTTACAAACTTGGGAAAGATCCCGGTGGAGGATAGTACGTCTGCATACTTGGAATGAACTCTGAAGACATTGCTTCCGACCTTGCTATAGCTGTGAGCTGCTGAGACCCCTGATGGTAACATGGTTGCGCAGGCTGAGCTGGTGGTTCTATAATCAACTGATCCACCACTCCTGTTATCTAAGCATTACTGCTCATCGCCTGGCATGCTCCGAAGCCATTCTATCTAAATTGAAAAGGGGACTATGTCTGAGGGAATGTGGACCCTGCCTGATCGATTTTGAATTGGGTGCCAGGAGATGGGAGCATGTGAGGGGCAAAGCCAAGTCTCCCAGCCACAGGATAGGTGGTAGCAGCAGGACCTTGGAGTTTACTGACAGGCAGCTGGTCTGACACCCTGCCTTCTAGCTATCTAGGGCAAGAATGGAACTTGATATGTTGAATGAAATGGTCAATGTGAAGAAACACGTTGAGAGCGTTGGCTATTTCTTGGCCTATCGTAGACTGGGAGGTAGCAGGCCCACCCTGGTCTAGTTGATTAGTTCCCCCTGACACGTTCTGTTGATCTTCCATTCCATCGATTTTCCCTGAACTATTCACCGTTCTCCGTCTTGAGCTGAACCTTGAACCTGAATCTGAACCCGAGTCCTCGCTGGAATCTGTGTGCGGGAGACCTTCTACAAATGATCCTATTTGGTGAGCCACGATGGGAGAGGTTCGAACGAGTCGACTACCCGACTGCTTCCAAGATTTAACCGAAGCAAACATAACCATTGTCGTCAGAACTGAAATGCATGCTCGATCGACTACGTGCATGTAATGCTCATGAAATGGCTGCGTCACAAGGGTTAGTATGCCATGATGCGATAAAATTCATGTTTGTCAATCCATTTGAAACAAACAGGGTTAGTCATTAGTAATAAAGACATAACTCAAATGATAATAAGACCTGACCCGTGTGGTGAGGGCTTTTAAGTTAACCCATTTTTTGCCAATTTATTTGAAACAAAATAGGTTGATTACCGTATTACCCATGTGGTAATAGGCTTATGGTTGAGGTGTGACTCGTGTTTTACCAATCCTTTTGAAACAAAATAGCGAAGTTTGCCTATTACTCAAATAGCAATAAGCATTCCAAAGTCGTTTAAGGGGGTTCCATCCTGGAGATGCAAGTATGTGTTTGCCAATCCTTTTGAAATAAACAAATCGAAGAAAATGACTAATGGTCGTGTATTACCCAAGTGGCAATACACTTTCGAATTTTGAGAGCTCATCGTCAAGGATTACTCTCGGTGAGTCTGAGTTCGGGTAAAAACATTGTGTCATACCTTGTGAGGTATTGAGTAATCAAATGTCGTTTTGGCAAGAAAGGTGGTAAGTTTGCCAATCCTTTTGAAAAAAACAAACCGAAAATAATGATAAACGATCGCGTATCATCCAAGTGATAATAAACTTTTACCTCTGAGGGTTATGGATCGATCTTGATGAGTTCAATTTTGGGTAAAACAATGCGTTATACCCTATGTTTTTGGGAGTGAGGTAATCCAAGAGATTTACGTGTGAGAACACACACATGGGTGACCCTAATCCTAGGTGACGTTGTCTCATCGTATCTATCTAGCTCTAGGTAAACGGTACCAGGATAATGACATGTGTGTGTATAATTTGTGTCTGCGCAACAAATCATGGGTTAGCATGATGCTCTTTGAGAAATAAGAATGGTGATGTGATGAACACGTAGCACATAGCACACAACATCTCTTCCAACCTTATATCTCCCGCGTATAAGGAGTAGGCTCCTAATATCTAGGCTTGGATAATCTTAATACTATGAAGCATTAAGGAGTGAACTTGCACAAAAAGATGCATTTATTTTGGGTAAACCTAGGGAAAGTGTCTGCGGTTTCCTTATATGAGCTCGGTCAATGGTTGTTGATGTAGAAGGTTCATGTTGCATTATGATACACTTTTCCACGAGGGTCCATGCGATATGGCAACAAGTGATCCACTCGCTAAGTTCCTTCGATCACAGGGGGTCACGAAGTATACTTTCGCAAGCTTCTCGGTAAAATAGGGCAACCTAACCTTAATGGCTAATCCGTCTAATGCATATGCTTTGTTCTATATTTTAAATGTGGGTTAACTCATTTGACGACTTTTCAATACTCATCCAAAAATCTTTTCAACTTTTAAGTTTATAAAAAGATATGCCCAAAAGATATCCCTTGTTAGCTTTTCACATTCTGCAGGGTCCCGAAATCGTCCGGAAATCATCTGCCTTGTTTCTTTGGGCCTCTTTTCCTTTTAAAAAGTCCAAACCAAGAAAAAGCCCGATGTTTTACTCAATATCGTTAATGATATTAGCCGATATCATTAACGATATCATCGATATCGTTAACGATATAAACTTCACAGATAGACAAAAAATCAGATCTTGCATTATTCAACGAAAAACACCCATCCCTCACCCATAATTCGAACTTTTTCTCCAAGACACTCTGTCAACATGCTGCCAACCCATAATGACCACTAGTGGGTGTACGTGGAAGAAAATGATGGGAAAATGACAAAAGGTGGGTGAACCACCAAACTAAAAAAGGTGCACTTTTGGATTGAAGGGAGCCCATAAGGGCTTGATTTTTCTGCCAAAAAAAAAGAGGAGCTGATATTCTGGAGGAAAAAGGAATCAGAGAGAGAAATAGTTAAGAAATCCCAGCAAAATCATCAAAAGAAAATCTCAAAAACACACAAAAACACAAACCAAAATTCAAAGTTATAGATGCTAGAGCACTTCTAAGATCTAAACCTAAGGGAAGAAGTAACTCTTGTTCTTCACTTTCTCATTTTTACACATCATATTCAGGAAGCACTGCCTTCCCTCAAAGAGTAGATTTCTACTCTCCATTTCCATCAAAAGACGCAAAACCAAACCAAAAAAACAAGGAGAGCTTCCCGGACGACTTCATGGACCTTGAAGAACATGGATTCATGATTACGGGGTAAGCCTCTGAGTTCTTAGAGTTAGTGCTTACATTTATATGCTATTTGTTTTGAAGTTTTATTTTGTTTTTGGTTTTTTTCCATTTTTGCGTACCATTCTGTCTTCTGCAATTTTCAGGATGATTTTGAATCTATTTGAGTATTTTCTTTACATAAACATATTCTAAACATTCTAAGCTTTCCGGAATGATAAAGATCATCAAAATCCATTAAGTATAGAGAAAGTTATGATCGTTTGAAGTTTTAGATTTTGTTTTTGCTGTTTTTCGGTGTTTTCATGCAAGTCTGGAAAATCGATATCGTTAACAATATCACTTGATACCGTTAACGATATTAACTAATGCCGTTAACGATATCACCTTGGCAGAATGCAGTTTTACTTTGTTTCGCTTCGTTTCAAATCGTTTAAGCCCGGAATGACACGCTGAGACCATCCTGAGTTTGGAAATACATCATTGGGGGGAACAAACCTCTGATTTGTAATTATTTAGGATATATATGATTTATTAATGTGTTAATATGTTAATTAAAGTTCGAAGTAGAAACGGAAGCTTTTCGGGCCCTTCATATCGATATCGCCCTTCACATGGAAGTCGATAACGATATGAATGGCATCGTTACCGTTGTTAACCCAAACAATAGATATGTTATGCATGCTCGGCCTAGATTTACATTTCTAAATGTTGTTTTAGGTCACCCCCACGAAGGGAATAAAACATGTTCCTGGATAACTGTCCTCACCACACTACCATGCTGTCAATTTCACTAATAAAATTGAACCACATATGTGTAAATAAAACTGAACCATTTTTCATTTTAACAACTTTAACCGACTACGTTTTAATTAGGCCACACGGGCCTCGCTAAAATCAAATCGAGCATACATGTCCTATCTTGTGCTAACCTTTGTAGATGTAGGATAGATGTATGTTAGGATTTAATTTCCTTCGGGTATCGCTTTCGATTTCAAAATCCAATGTAATATTCGTTAGATATCGATGTATTCTAGGCTATTGTATCCCTTAGATTTCGATGTATTTAGGCGTTTTGTAATCCCCCAAGCCCAATGATGTAATTAATACCCTGTAGAATAGGTGTATTTAATTTTCTACGTGTTTACTTTCCACCATTTATTTACCATTTTATGCATGCGCGATAAACCTAAATTGAAAATGCCTAGTTTAGTTCAAATATTATAAATGTGGTTTCTCACTCATAGTGTAATTTAACTCAAATGATGACGAAATAGATAACTCATCCCGGACCCAAATCTCCGAACTATGGTATCGTTTAGGCTTAACGGATCTAGGTTGTACCGAAATTTCCCAGAAGAACTGATCCGAGTGGCTACTTTGAGTACCGTAGGCTAGAGATCCCGATCTCGAGTCTTTTAAACTTGAAAATCACACTTTTCAAAGCGAAACACTTTTCCAATGCACTTTTCCAAAAGCCCAAATCATTATTTTCGAAAACCCCATGCCCCATCTCACGGGGCCGGTGCCTCTCGATGTCCGCGCAGGACCTCTGAAACGTCGTTCACTCACAGGAACAGTTGGGTCTTTTCGAGAGGGATCATTTTGAGGAGATTGTGGGCGCTCTTGAGAAGCATTCGGATTGATTAGGGGCTGGATCAAGGATTGTTAAATCATGTTTATATCTTTGAATATTTTTTGTTGGAATTGTAGGGGTGGGGTTATGAATGGAGGTAAGCAATAATTTGTTCGTAACTTGGTTAGGAAGGAGAATTTGAAGTTGATTGTGTTAATTGAGACAAAGGTGGGAGGTGTATCGGTTATGGTGATCCGTAAATTTTGGGGTCATAATGACTTCCAATTTCATTGTATTCTGACTGTTGGGTTTTCGGGGGGCATGTTATCTCTTGGAATTTGGGTTTGGTTCAAGGAAATGTAGTCCTTTCGTCGCAAAGGTGGTGCTCGGTTCATATATCCTTTGGTCAAGTGAGGTTGCATGTTCTTTGTGTGTACGGAAATAGTAGGGCAGCGGAAAGGAACTTACTTTGGCGCGAGTTGACTTCGGTTATAGTTGAGAGGGAGAATATACTGATTTGCGGTGACTTTAACGAAGTTCTTCATGGGTTGGAGAGGTCAGGTAATGTTGAATTAGTGTCAAACTCTATGGTAGATTTTTGAGATTTTATTAACGATTATGCTTTGTATGACATTCCGCTTCGTGGAAGGGATTACACATGGTGGAATAGCCAAGCTTTTTCAAGGATTGATAGAGTTTTAGTGATGCCAAATATATTAGATAGATGGTCGGACCTTTCTTTATCAACGGTGGATTCATCCTTATCGGACCATTTCCCATTGATATTCTGTTCACATGGGAATGGTAGGAGTCGTAGGAGAATTTTTCGATTGCTTAATTGTTGGTGGGATGATGAAAACTTTTTGCCATTTATCAAACAGGTGGCGGACTATTTGTGTTCAGTCCGCAGCCCATGACATTGATTGTAAGCTTTCTTGTATTCGGGAATTGATTAAACCTTGGCATGCTACGAATTTTGGTGGATTGGAACAACGAATTAAGAGTTTGGAAAAGAGGATTTGGAGTTGACGTCCTCAGCGATGTCTCGGCCACTTATATCTTCAATGGGATCGGAACCCCAAAAGGTAAAAACTAGTCTTATGGAGTGTCGTTGGAGCTTCGAGAAAGTGCGGCACCAACAATCGAGGGTTAAATGGGCTGTGTTGGGTGATGAAAATACAGCTTTTTTCCATCGCATAGCTGCTGCCCGGGCACGTGGAAATATGATTGACCAGCTTATTGTTGATGGCGAATTGATTGAGAATCATGAATTAATCGCGGATTCCATTCGTAAGTATTATTCCGACCTTTTTGCTGAACCGAATTCGGTTTCTTTTTCTCTCTAGGTGCTGTCCTTTAGACTGGTTGGGGCTGTTGATTCAACGACCTTGATTGTGAGATTTTCAAAGGTGGAAATTTGGGCGGCACTCCAATCGTGCGGTGAAGGGAAAGCTCCCGGTCTCGACTGTTTTAACTTCTTTTTTTATAGGAGATTTTGGGATGTCTTGAAGGAAGAAATTCTAAAGTTGTTTGGGGATTTTTATGAGTCTTCATGGCTATCGAAAAGATTGAAAGTCTCATTTACAATGCTAATTCCGAAGATTCCCGGTTCATCTTCATTGACGAATTTTCGGTCGATTGCTCTTATTCATGGTATGTATAAACTAATCTCTAAAGTCCTTGCTAAAAGGTTGCATTCGTTACTTCCTAAATTAATATCGAGAAGTCAGTTTGGATTTGTGAGTGGTCGTAATATTCATGAATGTACATTTATCGCGTCGGAGGTTGTGCATTACATGCACTGAAGTAGGTGGCCAAGTTCGGTATTGAAACTTGACTTTCGGAAGGCTTATGAAAGTGTTTCATGGTCATTCTTAGATGCGATGATGAGACGGATGGGTTTTGACGAGAAGTGGATCTCATGGATGGTTGGTTGTAGAGAAAATTCTTCTACGTTGGTGTTGTTAAATGGTGAGCCGTGTGAACCAATCAAGCTTTATAGGGGTGTGAAGCAAGGCGACCCAATTTCTCCGTTTATTTTTGTATTGGCGATTGAGGGGCTAAAGCAATTATTTAATCAAAGTATTGAAATTGGGATAATTTCGGGGTTCAAGATTGATGGAGTGGGGATGGACCTTTCGCTCTTGCAATTTGCTGACGACACGATCTGTTTCTTTCTGGCAGATGAGTTTCTAATCCCTTTGCATATGAGAATTTTTAAATGTTTTGAACTAATTTCGGGGCTTCATATTAACTTTAGCAAGAGTTCTATAATGGGAATTCATGTTAGCGATATTTGTTTAAACTCTTGTGCGGAGAGTTTTGGGTGTAAGGTGGAGCGTTTTCCGATTACGTATTTGGGTGCACCGCTTAGTTACAAACGTATCCTCATTTCTTATTGGAATACGCTTGTTGGGAAGTTCCAAAATAAATTGGCTTCATGGAAGGGAAATTGTTTGTCTTATAGTGGTAGGGAGGTGTTGGTGAAATCGGTTTTGGCCTCGTTACCGATTTATTTGTTGTCATTATTTAAAATGCCAGTTTCGATTAATTATAAAATTGTTCAACTTATGCGAAATTTTCTTTGGAAAGGGGAAGTCTCGACCCGGGGTATTTGCAAAGTGGGGTGGAATTCCATTATGTTACCTAAATATTTAGGAGGATTATTCATTAGAGATTTCAATCTCGTGAATGTTAGTCTCCTTTTGAAGTGGTTTTGGAAAGCTCGATTTATAGACTTGAACTCGATGTGGTATGTAGTATGTGTTAATCGGTATGGATTTACGTCATGGGATTCAATTAGAAACTACGAAGGAAGGAATTTATCACATGTTTGGAGAGGAATTGTTCGAGTTGCTTATCGAATGGGCTGTTTTAGGATGTTTTTGAGGCTAAGTCTAGTGTTTGGGTTAAGAACGGGTTGGGCTGTTAGTTTTGGTTCGATCAGTGGACCTCGAATCAGCCCCTTTTAGATTTATTTCCGGATTTGTTTGCTCTTTGTAACCAAAAGGAGTGCATGGTTAGAGAGGGATGCAATTTATTGTTTGGACCGAACGCTTACTCTAGACCATTGTGGAAGAGAAGTCTTAGGTTTGCTAATCAAAACCGATGCAAGGAGCTGAAGAGTTGGATTAGACTGATGTGCCCTGGGCTGTTAAGGAGTCCGGTTCAGTAGGCCTATGCGAATCAGAGGGTGTTGCTGCAGTTTGGAACGGAGGCTGATGTGATATGGTGGGGAGATTCGGTTGAGGGGAGCTTCTCGGTAGGTTCGTTTTGCGATGTTTTTTATCAAACTTATTATCAAGTGGTAACTCGGATTAATTACATGTTGATTTGGAAGGCTACGATGATGCTGAAAGTTAAGTTTTTTGCTTGGATGTTGATTAAATCGTGGCTGCCAACAAATAGTTTTTTGTTTTCAAAAGGGTGTTCGAGTGTGGGAAATGGTATATGTCCTTTTTGCGACTTGATTGAATCATCGGATCACGCAATTCTTCATTGTTCGAATAGCTACCGTGTGTGGAGGGAGGCCTTCAAGCTGTTTGGGTTTGCCTTAACAATGCCCTCTTCTAGTTATGAATTTCTTGACCTTTGGAGGTCTTACTTCTTGGTGAGTAGTAAGCGCGAGTTTGGCACGTCACTTTGGCTCTTTACCACTTGGGCTATTTGGAGAAGAAGAAACAAGTTAGTGTTTGAGGGGTTGGTGGAGTCTATCGATATTTTATCTTTGAGTATTTTTTTATGTTGATCCTTTCAGATATAAGAGGATTCCTTTAGGCTTTATGATTTCGGATGTTTTTATTTGTCCTAATTCTTTGTTAGTTCTTGGGTAGTTAGGTGTATTTTTGTTGTTTCCGTCTTGGAAACTTATTGTACTAAGAGGTTGTGGATTTTTTATTATTAATATATTTTTAGCCGAGTTTGGTTTTTAGTTCCGCGGGGGTGCTAATTTAGTTGGGATGCTCTGGCTCTAATTTGTCTTGCTCAGTCTTTTTCTTCAAAAAAAAAAAAAACAATTATAAAAGTAACCACAAAAACTACTTGTTCAGCAGTAATTATTGCCTTCAATTAATTCTCGCAAATTATGAGGCATATCACTCGCTATTTATGTATTTTATCGGATCGTCATGATCGTCAACAAATCAGTATAAACGAAAACTAAATTAATTTGAAACCATGGCCTTGCTAGTACTCTCACCATCAACCTCATGCAAATTCTAAAAGAACGGGTATGTAAAACAACAAAGTTCTGCCATTTTTTGAAAGTCAAAAGCATTTGCAAAACCCATCTAATCTTACTTAATTTTGTATCTTCTATTTTTAAAATATTTATTAGGTTGTTATTATATTGATTAGCTTGTATGACCTATGTGTTTCACTTACTGTTATTAGTAAATTAGTTAAGATACTTAGCATTGGTAAAACATTTAACTAAATTGTAAGTTCCGGTTGAATAGGCATACTAATTAGTGCTAAATCAAAATGAATATCCAAATTATAAATACTATTTTTTTATTTTAGAATCGTAATCTACATTAACCCGAATATACAAGGCATTCATACATTCAGAAAATAACTAATTTACTTCACCAATTTATATAAAAAGCCTATAAACACTCCACACTAACATTATTAAGAATACAAAAAGATAAACACAAAATCAAATATCTTAACAACTGTCTTTTGTTTTCTTAAGTTTCTACTTTTCTCATGCCTGTATCTAGGTAGTTGTTGTTCATCATGAGCAATTTCTTTTTCCACCCACTTCTTTTATAAGTATTTCATGCATGCAAACAAAATGATTTTTTGTAATTTCGGACTTCGGCTCATTCAATCAAAAAGCCATCAAATTTGTCAGTTTGTTAGCCACCCCAAAACCCAATGAAAACTGACTTTCAAAGCTTGTTGTTTTACATGCCATATTATGGCTTGAATAAGAGTTATCTAATTATCTGGAATTTTACTTTGGTAATTAAGAAAATTAAAATTATTTTCCTGATCTACAACATACGTATAACCAATTTCTGGTGGTTAGGCATACTCAATCGTGAAATTATAAACATTAACGCACCAAAACACTCTTAAAATATAATGTCTACTTTTCGAGAATTGGCCAAGATGACAATTGGCATTTAAGATATGATGACCTTTAGAATTCGAAATCACCGTCTCAATAGAACAATCCTCAAGATCTTGACCTTCCCCTTAAGCTTAAGACTCAATCTATGTTGGCTCTGACACTTCCCCTTTGACATTTTGGGTTGTAAGCTACTTTATACACATTCTCAAGACCATCGTTTGTCTTATGCCTCATATGTTGGGAAGAAATTTTATTACCGAAAGTAATCTTTGTTTTGTCCTTAATTATTTCATAACTTGGACCTTTTAACAAATTCGGACGATAAATATACTCTCGTTTTGTTGTTGAAAAATTCAACATAAAATTCTGGATAATAAACATACAAATTATATTTTTTTAAATATTCAAATATTTTATGTTGAATTTTTCAACAACAAATTGAGAGAGCATGTCTATCCTCCGGATTTGTTAAAGGGTCCAATTAATGAAGTAATTAATGGAAAAACAAAGATTACTTTCGGTAACCAAATTTCTTCCCAACGTAAGAGGCATATGACATACGTTGGCATTGAAAATGTGTATATAGTAGCTTAAAACTCAAGCTGTGAGAAGGGACTTATCAAAACCAACACAGATGCGATAAGTTAAAGCTTTAGGGAAAGATTACTTGTGTAAGTCAAGATCTTGAAGATTGTTCCATTGGGACGGTGATTTCGAATTCTGAAGGTCATCATATCTTTAGTGCCAAATGTTATTTTAGTCAATCCTCGAAAGATAGAGACATTACAATTTTTTGAGTATTTTGGTTTGCTAGTGTCCATAAATTTTACGTTTGAGTATGCCTAACCACGGAAAATTGGTTATACGTTTGTTGTGGATCAGGAAAATGTTTTTAATATTCTCAATTACCAAAGTAAAATTTTAGTTAATAATATAACTCTTGTCAGGCCATAAGATGGCTTGTAAAACAACCTGTGAAAGTCAGTTTTCATTGGGTTTATAAGGTGGCTAACAAACCGACAGATTTGATGGCTTTTACGAAGTATTTGAATAAGCCAAAATCCGGAATTACAGAAAATCCTTTTGTTTACATGCATGAAATATCTTCAAAGGGTGTGAAAGAAGAAATTACTCATGATGAACAACAACTACCTAGATATAAGCATGAAAAAAGAAGCGACTCAAGAAAATAGAAACAAAAGACAATTTGTAGTTTTTAAGATATTTGATTTTGTGTTTATCTTTTTGTAATTCAAATAATGTTAGTGCGAAGTGTTTACAAGTTTTTCCAATTAATGGTGAAGTAAATTAGTTATTTTCTGAATGTATGAATGCCTTGTATATCCTGGTTAATGTAGATTACGATTCTAGAAATGAGAGGGTAGGTCTGTCCCCCAAATATGTTAAAGGGTCTAAATGATGAAGGTATGAAATGAGTTTCTGGCAAGATAAGGAGTTGTACCACTTGTTGAAGCTGAAATGAGTTTCTTGAGTGTTTGCATCACAGAAGATGCATGCTGGCCAACTTATGCTCCACAGCTATCAATATCAATTTTACGTAATCCGGTCAGGATTTCTCAGCTGGGTGGGTGAAATTTTACTACAAAATTTAAGTCAATAAAAATATCAACTTAAAATATATTTCACTTTGCAATAATCCCATTCAAGTATATCAACATTTCAACTAAATTAAGTATTCTGTATTTTCGTAGTATTTAAAGGAATCCAAAGCAAACAACTAAAACATTAAATAAAAAATACACTACCCGAAAATTAATTTCTACAATATAAAGTACTACTTTCACTACCATTGTGTTGTGATTTTCATAGTACATAGACAAAATAAAATGCAATTTAAAAAAGTGAAATAACAAAAGAATCTACAAAAAAACACATTTGTTAAAGAAATGAAATACACTTGAGCTCAGACTAAAGAAAAATGAAAAATGAGATTCGAATCAAAAAGACTCTCACCTTAAGACAAAAGAGAACCCTAGATTCCAATCAAACAAATTATGGATTTTAATTAAATTTGGGGTTGAACAACCCAACTTATTAATTGAAAAACTTCAAACTAACCTTAATATTATTGATGAAGATTGGACTACGGCATGCAGCAAGGATGGCTAATCGACGAGCGACAAGAAGGAATACTGAACTTATTACAATTAGTATTAATTTAGAAAAAAAGTGATAACGATGTCGTTTTCTCTCTAATTTTAAAACGCTAAACGACATCATTTTATTACATCTTTTTTATAAACAAAAGAAAAAATTTAGGGAAAATCCACATTATCTTCTTCACTGCAGTTTGGAAACTAAAGTTTCAAAAAAAATTTTGGGATGACAAAAATAACTCAAGAGCCCATATTCCCAACGGCTAGGTGAGCAACTTCCGCAAACCACCCCCAGCACCATCCCTATTATCCGACACACAATTGCTCTAAAAGTTTTTGAAGTTTTGACAGTGAACTTGGTCTTGACTTTCTTTACTAGGGTTTTAAACTTGTTCATTTTGAAATAAATTTTAAAAAAGAGTTAGATGTTTCATAAATAGATGTGTATTACTTTATTATAAATAAAGAGATAGAACGAAGATAAAACAATTATCTCTCATAATTACACTGTAGAAAATTAAAATTCTTGCGTCACATGTATTCATAATCTCCAGAATTTGCTATATGAGGGTATTTTTTCATCTTATCCGTAAAGAGGGAGAAGGAAAAAGCAGAGTATGCAGGAGCAAATTTTGAAGAGGAAAGAATACATGGAGAAAGAAAAAGAGGAGTATGATGAAAATTAAATGAAAATGAGGGAGAAAGGAAAGAAAACAGTCATTCTGAAGAGGAGTCAATGTAATTATGATTATAAACGAGTTCCAATGCTTGGAGCGTGTCTCAAATTGAAATTTTTTGTTTCGATAGACATTCTTTTTATTGGATTTAGCCCTTGAAAATGCATTATTTCCAAATAAGGATATACAAAGTAATGAGTTGAACAATATATGCATAAAAAGCTTACATTTATCTATGGGCCAAAAATGGATTGGCAATATAGTTTTCAATAGTCGTGGAAGGTTGCCGAAATGCATATTCGGTGGCGACCAAACTATTAAAGTTGGAGCTTGAACCTTTATTCATCAAATTAATAGACCTTATAGAACAACACATTATCTTGTTAGATACAGATTTCACTATTTTCATGATGTTGCAACTAAACCAAGGCCAAAGTCGAAACATTAAACAAATGTTTATTTGAAATTTATTTTGATATCATTGCTAAAAGACATTTTGTGGAAAATATATATTTTAATTTTGAATAAAAAACACCAATTTTATGAAGTTTGGTTTAATGAAAATATTGATTTTGAACTATTACAGAAATTCTGAGGCAGCATGATCCATTCATCAATAATCTCGAGAGCTTAATGATGAGATTCAGGACTAGTTTTGTATATATGTAAGGAGTGCGGTTGCCTAGGGCACACGATCATAAGAGACTTGAATTTTTTATTTTATCTTTATGAATATGTAAGTTTTTTTTAAAAATTAGATCAAAACCTTTGCTGAAGGATGTGGGGCATAAAAAAATTCCGTCAAAATCTATCAAATTTTGTTATTATATATTTCAATTTTAGTAAATATTTTTAATTAAAGGGTCCTAATTTCTTACATCTCCTAAGCTCCCGAACAATTAAGGTTGGCTTTGATGAGGTGTTTGTTAATAAATGCATATATAGTTGGAGAAAAAAATCTAAGAAATATCTTGCTAATTATGTTACTTTTTGCTTAATATATAAAAATATTATGTTGATTTTTTCAATGATAAAGTGAGAGAGATTAATTATCTCCCGAATTTGTATATTGGTCTAGAAGATGAATCAATTGTAGAGAAAACAATAAAAACATTCAATGATAAAATATTATCGCACCATAAGAGACATAAGAGTAATAATAGCCTTGGCCAAGTGTACATTGTAGCTTACAATCTGAATTGTGAGAAGGGAAAGAACCGAGTAAACACACAGTGCTTAAGGATTATTTGATTGGTATAGTGGTTATGAATTCTGAAAGTCATTATCTTTTTGGTGAAAATTTTCATCTCGATCAAACCTCAAAAACGAGAGACACAACCTATTTGGAGTGTTTTGGTGTATTTACATTTGAGTATTGTTTGATTGGTATAATGGTTATGAATTCCGAAGGTCATTATCTTTTTTGTGAAAATTTCCATCTTGACCAAAACTCAAAAACGAGAGACACAACCTATTTGAAGTGTTTTGGTGTATTTACATTTGAGTATGCCGCAGTACCGAAAAATGACTATTGATTTATTATGGATGAAGAAAATGTTTATAAATTTATTACTAACAAAAGTAAAGTTCCACTTAAGCCTCAACTTCTTGTTGAGGTCGTAAGATGGCTTATACGTGAGCAACCTTATGTTGCAAACAATAAAAAGTTATTTGAATGAACCAAGTTCTGAGATACAAAAAATCCTTTTATTTGTATATATCAAATTCCTCCAAAAGGTGTTAAGAAGAAGTCCCTCTTAAACATTAACTGCCTGTATAGGCTTCTGAAAAGACCAAACGTAGCTAAATAGAAATAAAACATAGTTGGTAGTTGTGTTAAATTAGTTTATTTGGTATTTATCTTGTTGTATTTTATAAGATTTGTTTACGGTCTTTTTATATAAATGGTGAAGTTAACTAAGGATCAGTTTGTGATTGCTTTCCCAAATTGCTTTTCCGAAAAATTTCAATTCAATTATTTCTAAAAAAGTTTTGGAAATCAATAGAAAAATCATTTTTCTAATTAATTAGTATTAAGAGTAAAAATTTGTTATCCATTACTAAAATATGTTATTCCATTAAAAATTTGTAAGTGAAACTTTTCATGACAATATATTTATAACAAATTCCAATCAAATGATATTATAATTTTGGTCTAAAATTTCAACTCATAACTTAAATTACAAGTTTCATTATTTATTTCACGATATTCAAAATTATATTTTCATTTGTTTATATGATTGACTTGCCACTCCACATTTCAAATCTAATATACCAATGCTCCATTTTTTTCAAAAAATGGAAGCAGTGTAGCTGGATTCGATCGTGTAAAATATCAAAATTGTTGATAATTAAACAATTAAATAAAATTAATTGATCAAGAAAAATAGTAAGCTGAATAAGTAGGTCGAGACTCCAAAGTCAAGTAGTGGGGCTCTATGTTTATAGGCTTTTATATAAATGATTTAATTTCAAAGTTTCATAATTATACATATGTGGTTATTGTTTTTCAAAAATAAAAATACACATGTGGTTCATCATAAGAGATGTTGGAAGCAATCTAAATATTGTATGTTTAACATTTTTTCAGTTTTATGGTCTTATTGTAACTTCCCTCAAACTGTTCATGTTTTAAAATGCATTTTTATAATTTTTTATCCGTTTTTTTTCCTTTGAAAAGTTGTCCATTGTGACATATTTTCCAAATATTTTTGTGTCTGTTATGTGTGCATTATATAACTTTTAGGGTAAACTTTAAAAAATACCATGTAGTTTAAGTCATTTTCAAAATAGTTCTTGTGGTTTTTCGAGTCTCAAAAGGGGCCCTGAGGTCTCCGACCTCTAGCAAAACGGGGAAATTTTCTTGATATCGTTAATTATTTATAACGTGGCAATTGTTTTTTGGGTATTTCTTCAATTTCCATCACTTTCCGTAGAAAATCAATGAGAAATCCTTTCAATTTTTATCACTTTCCTAAGAAAATCCATAAGAAGAACAGAGATCGCACATCCTTTCAATTTCAATCGCACAGTCACACTGTCTCTCTCTCCATCCAACCTCTCCATTTGAAATCGATTAGATCGAAAACATAATCAACTTTAACAACTAATCAACCTTGATATGTGGTAAATTGCTTGCTAGAAAATAAAGGGAAATGCTGGAATAAATGAACGAAGAATAGAGAAGGGAGGAAAAGAGACAAAATCAAGATGGAGGAAGAGACATTCCTATTTTCATTCACAAATTTAGCATGAATTACATTATAGTAGCCAAATCCATATCAACATTCTACAACACATAACAAACTAACAAATCCCTAATTTCTTAAAAAAAATCCTAATTTCTTAACAAATCCCTAATTCCTTAGCGATGGCCACCACATTAGCGGTGTAATCAAAAGTTTCAAAGGAGATATCAATTATAGATTGAGCAATGAGATTGTAGACTTCGTCGGGTTAAATAATGTCAGCCCACCAACAGAAGGAGGCGTTAGTGAGGTTAGCAACGAGCTCTTTCTCCCTTGCTTCTGTAGCTTCATCTTTTGAAGGCCGCGCAGGCGGTGGTTGAGCGACGGCTACACAAGAAGGAGATGGTGAGGTGGTCGACGGCGAGTTCTTTCTCCCTTGTTTTTGTCGCTTCATCTTCTAAAGGCGGCGCAGGCAGTGGTCGAGCAGCGGCTGCACAAGGAGGTTGTGAGGTGGTCAACGACGAGATTATGATTGAAAGAAGGAGATGGTGAGGTGGTGAAGTGTTTGACGGTTGCTGGTAAAGAAATAATGGTGGCTTGATTTTAGGGTTTGCTTGGAGGAGGAAGAAGAATAAAGAAAACTTCAAATTCCCAAAATATACTTGTCACGTCATCAAAAATTAACGGTGTCAAGAAAATTTCTCTGTTTTGCTAACAGTCGGAGACCTCACGGCCCCTTTTGAAACCCGAAAAACCATAAGAACCATTTTGAAAATGACTTAAACCACATAATACTTTTTTGAAGTAACCCTAACTTTTAATATTCACCATCAGATGCGCAAAACAAGAAGAATGATTTATGACAAATCATAACAAATAAACATATAATTGACATATAACAAATATACAAAAGATATATACTCCCTCCGGTTTTTTAGTGATCTATTTATTCAAATAATGAAAACCTAAAATATTCATACTTCTCAAAATTTCATGTTTTAACATATATCAGCAGTTAGAAAAAAAAATATCATAATATATGTCGTCTAAAAAATAAAAGGAAGATGGATAAAAAATAAATTAAAAAGAGGACGAAAGAAAAAAAGGTGCAACGTTAAATTTGATAATGTATTTTGGAAAAGAAAAGATAAAAGAACAATAACTTTTTCTGGTCAAAGAGTAAATAAGTTTCATTTAAGCTTAAATTTAAAATATTTCCTAAATCTAAACGTTTGTTATTCAATTATATAGATAAGATGAAACACATCTCTTTAATTAATTAATGTATTTCTTTATTACAAATTGTGAGCTTAATTATCTCAAAGTATTTACATATTCATTAATTAATTAATGTATTTCTTTATTACAAATTGTGAGCTTAATTATCTCAAAGTATTTACATATTCATTCTCTTTAATTGGTAAAGTTTTAAATTCAAGACAAATTTAATTATCTATTAAATTTCAATGCTAAAATTTTGGTAACATCTAATGAAAGTTTCTCTATAATTAATAGAATTTATTTGTGCCTTTAGTAACTCCCCATGCAAGATTCTATGTCCATATTAATCAAGGAGCCATACATTCTTGTGGAGTTTATGCCAACAAAATGTCAAGTCTTAAATAAGCATAGAGACAAAATAACTTTCGGTGATGGTTCCCAAAACAAACTTTCGGTGATTTTCGGTGATGGTCCCCAAAAACAACTTTCGGTGGCCCCATGTTGTGGACTTTTTTAACACCCTGGATTTGTTAAAGGGTCCAAATGATGAAGTAATTATTGGCAAAACAAAGATTACTTTCGGTGTCCAAATTTCTTCCCAACATAAGAGACATATGACATACGTTGGCCTTGAAAATGTGTAATAGTCGCTTACAATTCAAGCTGTGAGAAGGGACTTATCAAAATTAACACAGATGCGAAAAGTATAAAGCTTTAGGGAAAGATTATTAGTGTAAGTCAAGATCTTGAAGATTGTTATATTGGGACGGTGATTTCGAATTCTGATAGTCATCATATCTTTAGTGCCAAATGTTATTTTGGTCAATCCTCAAAAGATAGAGACATTACATTTTTTTAGTGTTTTGGTTTGCTAGTGACCATCATTTTTAAGTTTGAGTATCCTAACCACCAGAAATTGGTTATATGTTTGTTGTGGATCAGGAAAATGTTTTTAATATTCTCAATTACCAAAGTAAAATTTAAGGTAATAATTTAACTCTTGTTCAGGCCATAAGATGGCTTGTAAAACAACCTTTGAAAGTTAGTTTTCATTGGGTTTATAAGGTGGCTAACAAGCTGACAGATTTGATGGATTTTGCAAAGTATTTGAATAAGCCAAAATCTGGAATTACAGAAAATCCTTTTGTTTACATGCATGAAATATCTTCAAAGGGTGTGAAAGAAGAAATTGTACATGATGAACAACAACTACCTAGATATAAGCATGAAAAAATAAGCGACTCAAGAAAATAGAATCAAAAGACAATTTGTAGTTTTTAAGATATTTGATTTTGTGTTCATCTTTTTGTAATTCAAATGATGTTATTGCGAAGTGTTTACAAGTATTTCAATTAATGGTGAAGTAAATTAGTTATTTTCTGAATGTATGAATGCCTTGTATATCTTGGTTAATGTAGATTACGATTCTAGAAAAGAAAATTGGTAAGCACAATTTCTTATTAACCAAACTCTTAATACCTACTCAACTAAAACTTGCAAGTAAAACATTTTACCAATACTAAATATCTTAACCAGTTTACCAAGAACAGAATGAAAAAAGTAGAGGTCACACAAGCTAATCAATATAGTATCAACGTCCTTCAGATCTTGACACCAAATAATTATTTTACAACTTTAGAAGCTTGTATATAAAAATAGAAAATGGTAAATTTTAGTAAGACTAGATGGCCTATACAATTGTTTTTGGCTTTCAAGAAATGGTATAAAAACTTTATTGTTTTATAAACACGTTCTTTCAGAATTTGCATATTGTTTGTAAGATGTTGATGCTGAGAGTTCTAGCTAGGTCATGTTTATGAGAGGCTAGCAAATAAATTAATTTAGTTTTTGTTTCTAGTGATTTGATGACAAATTATGATGATTGGATAGAATACATAATTAGTGTAGCAACCGTTATGCCTAACAGTTTGCGAGAATTGATTAAAGGCAATAACCACTGATGAGCAGGTAGTTTTTGTGATTACTTATATAATCATTTAATAAGATATTTCAGGAAGTTAACTAGTGGGTATAAAACTTCTCATAAGGTGATATGCACATATAGGTAATAAAAATATGTCAAAGGATTAGCATACAAATTATGTTACTTTTTTAATTAATATTCAGGAATTTTATGTTGAATTTATCAACAACAAAATGAAAGGGTACGTCTGTCCCCTAGATATGTTAAAGGGTCCAAATGATGAAGGTATGAAATGAGTTTCTAGCAAGTTAAGGAGTTCTGCCACTTGTTGAAGCTGAAATGAGTTTCTTGAGTGTTGGCATCACAAAAGATGCATGCCGGCCAACTTATGTTCCATAGCTATCAATACCAATTTTACGTAATCCGGTTAGATTTTTCTCAGCTGGGTGGGTGAAATTTTATTACAAAATTTAAGTCAATAAAAAATTATCAACTTAAAATATATTTCACTTTGCCATAATCTCATTCAAGTATATCAACATTTCAACTAAATTAAGTATTCTGTATTTTTGCAGTATTTAAAGGAATCCAAAGAAAAAAACTAAAACATTATATAAAAAATACACTACCCAAAAATTAATGTCTACAATATAAAGTATTACTTTCTCTAACATTGGGTCGTGATTTTCATAGTACATAGATAAAATAAAATGCAATTTAAAGAAGGGAAATAACAAAAGAATCTACAAAAAAAACACATTTGTCAAAAAAATGAAATACACTTGAGCTCAGACTAAAGAAAAATGGAAAAAAAGATTCAAATAAAAAAGACTCTCACCTTAAGATAAAAGAGGACCCTAGATTCCAATCAAACAAATTATGGATTTTAGTTAAATTTGGGGTTGAACAATCCACCTTATTAATTGAAAAACTTAAAACTAATCTTAATATTATTGATGAAGATTGGACTACGGCATGCAGCAATGATGGCTAATCGACGAGCGACGAGAAAGAATACTGAACTTATTACAATTAGTATTAATTTAGAAAAAAGTAAGAACGATGTCATTTTCTCTCTAATTTTAAAATGCCAAACGAGGTCATTTTATTATATCTTTTTTATAAACAAAAGAATAAATTTAGGGAAAATCCACATTGTCTTCTTCACTAATTTGGAAACTAAAGCTGCAAAAAAAATTTTGGGATGGCAAAAATAACTCAAGAGCCCATACTCCCAACGGCTAGGTGAGCAATTGCCACCGCAAACCACCCCTAGCACTACCCCTATTATCCGACACTCAATTGCTCTAAAAGTTTTTGAAATTTTGATAGTGGACTTGGTCTTTATTTTTTTTATTAGGGATATAAACTTGTTCATTTTGAAACAGATTTTAAAAAAGAGTTAGATTTTTCATAAATAGATGTGTATTACTTCATTATAAATAAAGAGATAGAGCGAAGATAAAACAATTACCTCTCATAATCACACAGTAGAAAATCAAAATTCTTGCGTCACGCATATATGTAATCTCCAGAATTTGTTATATGAGAATGTTTTTTCATCTTATCCATACAGAAGGAGAAGGAAAAAGCAGAGTAAGCAGGAGCAAATTTTGAAGAGTAAAGAATACATAGAGAAAGAAAAAGAGAAGTCTGATGAAAATTGAATGAAAATGAGAAAGAAAAAAGTCATTCTGAAAAGTAATAAATGTAATTATGATTATCAACAAGTTCCAATTCTTAGAGCGTGCCACAAAATGAAATTTTTTGTTTCGGTAAAAAAGAGACATTCTTTTTATTGGATTTAGCCCTTGAAATGCATTATAGCCAATTAAGGATATGCAAAGCAATGGGTTGAACAATATATACAAAAAAAGCACACATTTAACTATGAGCTAAAAATGGATTGGCTATTTAGTTTTCAATAATCGTGGAAGGTTGTCGGAATGCATATTCGGTGGCAACCATGACGCAAACTATTAAAGTTGGAGGTTGAACCTTTATCCATCAAATTAATAAAGATCTTGACAACACATTATCTTGTCAGAAATAGATTTCACTATTTTCGCGATGTTGGAACTAAACCAGAGTCAAAGTCGAAACATTAAACAATGTTTGTTTGAAAGTGATTTTGGTATCATTGTTAAAAGACATTCTGTGAAAAAATACATATTTTAATTTTGAATGAAAAACACCAATTTTATGAAGTTTGGTTTAATGAAATATTGATTATGAATTATTACAAAAATTCTGAGACAGAATGATCCATTCATTAATAATCTCGAGAGCTTAATGATGAGATTCTTACAAGTTTTGTGTATATGCAAGGAGTGTGACTGCCTAGGGTACACAATCATAAGAAGCTTGCATTTTTTTATTTTATCTTTATGAATATATAAGTTTTAATTAAAAATTAGATCAAAAACTTTGCTAAAGGATGTTGGCCATAAAAACATCCCGTCAAAATCTGTCAAATTTTGTCATTATATATTTCAATTTTAGTAAATATTTTTAATTAGAGAGTCCTAGTTTCTTACATCGCTTAAGGCCCTTGAACAATTAAGGTTGGCCCTGATGAGGTATTTGTTAATAAATGCATATATAGTTAGTGAAAAAAATCAAAGAAATATCTCACTGATTATGTTACTTTTTGTTTAATGTATAAAAATATTGATTCCATTGGCAACGTTATTGCTGTTACGGTTGTTGTTGTTGTTTGCTGTTGCGGTTAGATGCTGAGATTTATTGTTGCGGTTCGTTATTGCTGTTATTAACTAAAATGTATTTAGTATTTGGTAAAGATATGATTTATTGTTGCTGTTAGAATTATTAAATGACTAAAATGGGCATAATTTAAATTTAAAATAATTTAATAAATAAATAATTTAAGGCTATTTTAAATAAAATTAATTAAAACCTCAAAAGCAATTCTTGAAAAATTGTTTTTTGGTGTGGTATGAAATGGAGGTTAAATCTTAAATAAAAATCAAACATAAGTGTGTATCCAAACATCAAATTACATCCTTCTCCTTTTTGAAAAGGAAAAGGACTTGAAAATGACTTTACTTTAAGTTACCAAACAGGGCTGTTATGTTGATTTTTTCAACGATAAAATGAGAGCGGCTAATTGTCTTCCAGATTTGTATATTGGTCCTGAAGATGAATCAATTGCAGCCAAAACAATAAAAACATTCAGTGATAAAATATTATCGCAACATAAGGGACATAAGAGTAATAATGGCATTTGCCAAGTGTACACTATAGCTTACAATCTGAATTGTGAGAATGGAAATAACCGAGTAAACACACAACGCTTGAGGATTGGTATAGTGGTTATGAATTCCGCATGTCATTATCTTTTTGGTGAAAATTTTCATCTCTACCAAACCTAAACAACGAGAGACACAACATATTTGGAGTGTTTTGGTGTATTTACATTTGAGTATTGTTTGATTGGTATAGTGGCTATGAATTCCGAAGGTCATTATCTTTTTGGTGAAAATTTCCATCTCGACCAAACCTCAAAAACGAGAGACACAACCTATTTGGAGTGTTTTGGTGTATTTACATTTGAGTATGCCGCAATATCGAAGAATGACTATTTAGTTATTATGGATGAAGAAAATGTTTATAAATTTATCACTAACAAAAGTAAAGTTCCACTTAAGCCTCGACTTCTTGTTGAGGTCATAAGACGGCTTACACTTGAGAAAACTTATGTTGCAAACGATAAAAAGTTATTTGAATGAACCAAGTTCGGAGATACAAAAATTCCTTTTATTTGTATATATCAAATTCCTCCAAAAGGTGTTAAGAAGAAGTCTCTCTTAAATATTAACTACATGTATAGGTTTTTGAAAAGACCAAACTTAGATAAATAAAAATAAAACATAGTTGGTAGTTGTTAAGTTAGTTTATTTGTTCTTTATCTTGTTACGGTCTTTTTATATAAATGGTGAAGTTAACTAAGGATCAGTTTGTGATTGCTTTTCCACACTATTTTTCCGAAAAATTTCATTTTCAATTATTTCTAAAAAAGTTTTGGAAATCAATAGAAAAACGTTTTCTAATTAATTAGTATTAAGAGTAAAAATTTGTTATCCAATACTAAAATATGTTATTCCATTAAAAATTTGTTAGTGAAACTTTTCGTGACAGCATATTTTTAACAAATTCCAATCAAATCATAATATAATTTTGGTCCAAACTTTCAACTCATAACTTAAATTTCAAGTTTCATTATTTATTTCATGATATTCAAAATTATATTTTCATTTGCTTGTATGATTGACCTGCCACACCGCATTTCAAATCTAATATATCAATGCTCCATTTATTTTGGAAAATGGAAGCAGTGTATACTGGATTCCATCGTGTAAAATATCAAAATTGTTGATAATTAAACAATTAAATAAAATAAATTGATCAAGAAAAATAGTAAGGTGAATAAGTAGGTCCAGACTCCAAAGTCAAGTAATGGGGCTCTATGTTTGTAGGCTTTTATATAAATGATTTAATTTCAAAGTTTCTTAATTATACATATGTGGTTATTGTTTTTCAAAAATAAAAATACACATGTGGTTCATCTTAAGAGATGTTAGAAGAAATCGATATATTTTTTGGAAATAAAATATAACTGCAAGAATATTATAGCTATAAGAAGAGAAGTATAGAGAGAATATGAAAGAGATTTTATTTCTTATCTCTGAGGTGTAATGAAAAAGGAAAATTGAATCTAATTTATAGAAAAATTCAATGGCACAAACCGTAAATAATAAGAAACATAAGGTCCCACGCATAGTACTGCATAGTAACCTGCATAGTATTTACACAGTATATGGAGGCTTTCAACAATAATTAAGCACCAATTATTAACACTCCCCCTTTGATGTTTAAATTTTGTGAATAAAACACTATCTCGTTAAAAACCTTACAAAGTAAAAACCCAATGGGATAAAAACCTTAGTTAAGGGAAAAAGAGTACAGTGTTTACTCCCCTTGTTCGCAAGTTGACTTAAGATCCTTAAGACGACGCATTCCAATGCTATATACCAGTTTCTTGAAAGTTGAGGAAGGTAAAGCCTTGGTAAATAAATCTGCTAATTGTTGCAAGAGCGGATTTGTTGAATACCGATTTTACCATTCTTTTCAAAATTATGAATGAAGAAAAATTTTGCTGAAATATGCTTTTTTCTGTCTCCTTTAATGTATCTTTCCTTTAACTGGGCAATACAAGCAGCATTGTCTTCATATATTGTTGTTGGATTTTCTTTAGTCGTTACTTTTCCACATGCTTCTCAAATATTCTTGATTAATGATCTCAGTCATACACATTCATGACTTGCTTCATGAATTGCTATTAATTCTGCATGATTTGAGGAAGTAGCCGTAATAGTCTGCTTTATAGATCGCCAAGATATAGTTGTTCATCCATATGTGAATAAGTAGCCTGTTTGAGATCGAGCTTTATGTGGATCAGATTAATAACCGGCATCGGCATATCTGATTAATTCTGACTTGGGTTCATATGAGTAAAATAAACCCAAATCAATAGTTCCACGAAGATAGCGCATTATATGTTTAATTCCATTCCAATGTCTTCATGTAGGTGCGACACTATATCTTGATAACAAATTCATAGAAAATGCAATATCTAGCCTTGTATTATTAGCAAGATACATTAAGGCACCTATTGTGCTAAGATATGATACTTCAGGACCAAGAACTTCTTCATTATTTTCTCAAAGATGAAAAATATCCTTTTTCACATCAATTGATCGTACAACCATTGGGTTGCTTAACGGATACGCTTTGTCCATATTAAAACGTTTTAGAATCTTTTGTGTATAATTTTATTGATGCACCAAAAGCCCCTTTTCTAAGTTCTCAATTTGTAAACCTAGACACAATTTTGTCTTTCCCAGATCTTTCATCTCAAATGCTTTCTGTAAAGAATCAACTGCTTTTGGAATCTCTTTTGGAGTTCTAATGATATTAAGTCATCAACATATATTGAGATGATAATAAAATTGGATCTCGATCTTTTTATAAAAATACAAGGACAAATTGGATCATTTTTATAATCATCTTTCAATAAATATTCACTGGGTCGATTATACCACTTGTGACCAGATTGTTTTAATCCATACAATGATCTTTGCAACTTAATCAAGTAAAATTCTCGTTTGTCACATTTTTTTTGGCAATTTTAATCCTTCAGGGATTTTCATATAAATATCATTATCAAGTGAACCATAAAGATAAGTTGTAACAACATCCATTAAGTGCATTTGTAAATTTTCTTGCATTGCCAAACCAATAAGATATCTAAAAGTTATGTCATCCACCACTAGAGAATATGTTTCTTCATAATCAATTCCAGGTCTTTGGGAAAAACCTTGTGCAACCAATCTAGCTTTATATCTTACTATTTCATTTTTCTCATTTCTCTTTCTTACAAAAACCCATTTATAACCAACAGGTTTTACATCTTGTGGTGTTTCGAACTACAGGTCCAAACACATTTCTTTTTTCTAGAGAATTCAACTCTGCTTGAATTGCTTCTTTCCATTTTTATCAATCACTTCTATTCTGACATTCTTGAATAGATTATGGTTCTGATCCATATTCTCATTTTCAATATCTACTACCACATTATAGGCAAAAATATGGTGTACAATAGTTTTATCTCTATTCCATCTTTTCTCATTATTAATATAATTTATTTGAATCTCTTCATTTTCAATAACTTCAGGCGTTTGTAATTCAGATGCTTGCACTTCTTCCGGAAGTGTATCAACATTTATATTCTCAATAAGAGTATCATCAGTATCAATAAATCTTCTTTTTCTAGGATTTTTATTATTAGAACCAATAGATCGTCCACTCTTCAAGCGTGTCAGAGTATTATTAGTAGATTGTTCTTCAAGAACTTCAATACGAATTGGCGCATTTACTACTGGTATATGTGATTTCGTTACTCGTTTAGGATTAGCAAGTGCATCGGGTAACCGATTTGCTAAATTTTGAAGATGAATAAT
Organism: Euphorbia schlechtendalii; assembly: GCA_949673415.1. Lineage (NCBI taxonomy): Eukaryota > Viridiplantae > Streptophyta > Magnoliopsida > Malpighiales > Euphorbiaceae > Euphorbia > Euphorbia schlechtendalii. Next base: position 37,531 of record CATIWQ010593544.1, read on the forward strand.
TCTTTGAACTTCAAGTTCAGAATCATTTGATTTAAGATCCATATGAGAAAGTGACAAAACACTCCATATTAATTTCTTTTCCAAAATTATATTTCTATTCTCTTCCCCTAATTTTAGGAAAGTGCTTTCATCAAAATGACAATCTGCAAAGCGTGCAGTAAACATATTTCCAGTTAATGGCTCAAGATATTTAATTATTGAAGGAGATTCATAGCCAACATAAATTCCTAATCTCCTTTGAGGACCCATGTTAGTCCTTTGTGGTGGAGCAATTGGTACATATACTGCACAACTAAAAACTCTAAGATGAGAAATATCAGGTTTATGACTAGAAGTTAATTGTAATGGAGAATATGCTATAGGATGTTCAACTTTTATCCCAATTGACATACAATAATCATTGAATGTCTTCGATGTAAATTCTCCAGCATTATTAAGATGAATTATCTTAATGGGATAATCAGGAAATGTGCACGTAATCTTATAATTTGGGCAAGTAATCTTGCAAAAGCCATATTTCTTCATAATAATAAACATACATCAGACCACCTTGTTGAAGCATCAACAAAAACCATAAAATATTGAAATGGTCCACATGGTGGTTGAATCAGTCCACATATATCACATTGTATGAGTTCTAAAAATACTGGCGATTCAATTTCGACCTTAACTTTAGAAGGTTTTATTATTAATTTCTCTTGCGAACAAGCAGCATAGAAAAATTTATTATGTTGAATAAACTTCTGGTTTTTCAACGGATGCCTATGTGCATTTTCAACAATTTTTTTCATCATTATCGAACCAGGATGACCTAGTCGTTCATGCCAAATTTTATATGTATCCGAATCAATAAACTTCTGGTTTATAGTCAAATTTACCTCAATTATATTAATATACGTGTAGTACAAACCAGATGAAAGAGTATAAAATTTTTCAAGTATACATTTCTTACTTTAAATAATTTTTGTAATATGAAGACATTCTTTGTTGTCCTCCTTCTCAATTTCAATATGATATCCATTTCTGCGAATATCTTTAAAACTTAATAAATTTCGATGGGAATTTGGGGAAAATAATGCATCATTTACAATAAGTTTTTTTCCCCTTTGTAACATAATATTAGCTCTTCCGGAGCCTTCAACCATTTTTGTTTTACCCTATATTGTGGTAACAATTGTTTCACCCATTTTTAGAGTAGAAAAATATTTCGCCTCTTTCAGAATAGTATGGGTAGTGGCACTATCCACAATACATAAATTTGTTTCATTTGCCTTGATGTTATATAATACTAGCAAATAATTCATTTTCTTCAAGAAATAAAGACAAGTTATTATTTATTCATAAAATAAAAATTATATTAAACATAATAATAAGCAATACATATATCAAAAAGCATAAAGTAAATAAATTATTATTATTCATATTTTTCTTTTCCACTAGTGCTGGGTAACAGAAAATCTTCCAATTCAATATTTGTCATATTAATTGGGTCATTATTGTCCAGTATTAAATTAGTCTCTAGTTCAGCACTTTTCTTAAGATCAGCCTGGTATAAAGCCACTAGATGTTTAGCGGTTCTACAAGTTCATGACCAATGACCAGTTATACCGCATTTATAGCATTTATTTTCAAAACTTTGATTGTTACACTTCTGGTGATTGTCATTATTTTTCCACTTCTGGTTGCTATTATTATTTTTCCACTTCTGGTGGGAATTATTATTATCATATCCTCTACCATGACCACAGCCATGACCACGACCTCTACCTCGACCACGACCATTTCTGCGGCCACGTCCATTATGATTGTCATTATTACTATGAATCATCGCATTTGCTTCTGGCAATGGATCTGTTCCTATGGGTCATAGTTCATGGTTTTCAAATACCAATTGATTTCTTTGCTCAGCTAAAATGAGACCAGTAATTAATTCATTGTACTTCTTATAGCCTTGCATTCTATATTGTTCCTGCAGGACAACATTATTTGGATGGAAAGTGGAAAATGTCTTTTCCAGCAATTCATCATCAGATTTTGGCTTTCCACATAATTTCAAAATTGAAGTAATTCTAAAAAGTTCAGAATTATGTTCACTTATAGATTTTTTATCTTGTAGTCGTAGGTTATTCCATTCATATTGAGCTCCTGATAGAGATATTTTCTTTAAGTGATCATACCTGTCTTTCAGCTCTTTCCACAGATCTGCAGGATCTTCAACAATCAGGTATTCTGCCTTAAGTCCTTCGTCAAGGTGACGACGGAGAAGAAGTAGAGCCACTGCTTTATGTTGTTCTGAGACATTATTATTTTCTATGATGCAACTTTCAAGACCCATTGATTTCAAATGTATTTTTGCATTGTACTACCCAAGTTAAGTAGTTTCCCCGATTCATCAAGAGGAGCAAAATCAAGATTTTTCAAATGAGACATATTTGAGAATAAAATCACTCCTTACTTTGAGAATATTTGGTTGGATTTTTGACAGAGCAAGGTCGTGCTGATAACGTGTTGGAAATAAAATAGAACTGCAAGAATAGAATAGCTATAAGAAGAGAAGTATAGAGAGAATATGAAAGAGATTTTATTTCTTATCTCTGAGATGTAATGAATAAGGAAAATTGAATCCAATTTATAAGAAAACTCAATGGCACAAACCGTAAATAATAAGAAACATAAGGTCCCGCGCATAGTACTGCATAGTAACCTGCATAGTATTTACACAGTAAATGGCGGCTTTCAACAATAATTAAGGATCAATTATTAACAATATTATCTGTTTAACACTTTTTTTAGTTTTATGGTCTTATTGTAACTTCTCTCGAATTGTTCATGTTTTAAAATGCATTTTTATAAATTTTTCTGCTTTTTTCTTTCCTTTGAAAAGTTGTCCATTGTGACATAATTTCCAAATTTTTCTGTGTCTATTACATGTGCATTATATAACTTTTAGGGTAAACTTCAAAAAATACCATGTGATTTGAGTCATTTTCAAAATGGTTTTTGTGATTTTTCGGGTCTCAAAAGGGGCCCTGAGGTCTCCGACCGTTAGCAAAACGGGGAAATTTTCTTGACATCATTAATTTTTGATAACGTGGCAAGGATATATTGGGTATCTCTTCATTTTCCATCACTTTCCCTAGAAAATCAATGAGAAATCTTTTCAATTTTTATCACTTTCCTGAGAAAATCCATAAGAAGAACAGAGATCGCACAACCTTTCAATTTCAATCGCATAGCCACACCGTCTCTCTTCATCCAACCTCTCCATTTGAAATTGATGAGATTGAAAACCTAATCAACTTTAACAACCAATCAACCTTGATATGTGGTAAATTGCTTGCCAGAAATAAAGGGAAACGCCGAAATAAATGAACAAAGAATAGAGAAGGGAGGCAAATAGACAAAATCAAGATGGAGGGAGACATTCCTATTTTCATTCGCAACTTCAGAATGAATTACAGTATAGTAACCAAGTCCATATCAACATTCTACACCACATAACAAACTAACAAATCCCTAATTTCTTAACAAATCCCTAATTCCTTACCGATGGTCACCACATCAGCGATGTAATCAAAAGTTTCAAAGGAGATATCAACTGTAGATTGAGCAACGAGGTTGTAGACTTCGTCGGGTTAAATAATGTCAACCCACCAACAAAAGGAGGCGTTAGTGAGGTAAACAATGAGCTCTTTCTCCCTTGCTTCTATCGCTTCATCTTCTGAAGGCCGATCAGGGGTGGTCGAGCGACAGCTACACAAGAAGGAGGTGGTGAGGTGGTCGATGGCGAGTTCTTTCTCCCCTGCTTCTATTGCTTCATCTTCTAAAGGCGGCATAGGCGGTGGTCGAGCTGCGGCTACGAAAGAAGGAGGTTGTGAGGTCGTCTATGACGAGATTATGATTGAAAGAAGGAGATGGTGAGGTGGTGAGGTGTTTGACGGCTGCTGGTAAAGAAATAATGGTGGCTTGATTTTAGGGTTTACTTAGAGGAGGAAGAAGAATAAAGAAAACTTCAAATTTCCAAAATATCCTTGTCACGTCATCAAAAATTAACGGTGTCAAGAAATTTTCTCCGTTTTGCTAACAATCGGAGATCTCACAGCCCCATTTGAGAGTCGAAAAATCACAAGAACCATTTTGAAAATGACTTAAATCACATGTTACTTTTTTGAAGGTTACCCTAACTTTTAATATTCACCATCTGATGCGCAAAACAAGAAGAATGATTTATGACAAATCATAACTAATAAACATATAATTAACATATAACAAATATACAATAAATATATACTCCCTCTGGTTTTTTAGTGATCTATTTAGTCAAATAATGAACACCTAAAATATTTATACTTTTCAAAATTTCATGTTTATTTTCTATTATTCTTCCATGTATATCCTTATTTACTCTTATGTTATTTTCAAGAGAGATAAATAATTAGCTCAATTTTCAATGGTAGATTAGTATTTGCATACCCTTATTAATTATATTACTTAAAAAGTGTGAAATGTGAAAAAAAAAAAAAAAAAAACTAATAAAAAAATGGTGAGAGTAACATACATCAGCAGTTACAAAAAAAGATCATAATATATGTCGTTTAAAAAATAAAAGGAAGATGGATAAAAAATAAATTAAAAAGAGGACGAGAGAAAAAAAAGGTGCAACGTTAAATTTGATAATATATTTTGAAAAAGAAAAGATAAAAGAACAATAACTTTTTCTGGTAAAAGAGTAAATAAGCTTCATTTAAGCCTAAATTTAAAATATTTCCTAAAACTAAACGTTTGTTATTCAATTATATAGATAAGATAAAACACATCTCTTTAATTAATTAATGTATTTCTTTATTACAAATTGTGAGCTTAATTATCCCAAAGTATTTACATATTCATTCTCTTTAATTGGTAAAGTTTTAAGTTCAAGACAAATTTAATTATCTATTAAATTTCAATGGTAAAATTTTGGTAACAACTAATGAAAGTTTCTCTATAATTAATTGAATTTATTTGTGCCTTTAGTAACTCCCCATGCAAGATTCTATGTCCATATTAATGAAGGAGCCATACATTCTTGTGGAGTTTATGCCAACAAAATGTCAAGTCTTAAATAAGCATTTTGAGTTAACATCTTTGCTGTCTAAATATTTTTCTTGTCCAATACATGGAAGACGTTGTTGAACCCAACTCAAATCAAGGAGCCATACATTCTCGGGAAATTTAAATAAAATTAATTATACTACATCAAAAATTAAAAGTATTTAATGTTAATAATTTAAATTAATTCTTAAAAAAACACAACATAATAACTAACATAATATGGTGAAACAAGGGAACACAATTTTTTTCAAATTGAGTTCGAATTAAATAATACTTTATAAATAAAATAAAAGGGTTAATAAAATTGATTTAATGCTATCCGAAAATTAATCATTTAAAGAATAAATTTGTAAAAACAATAATTTTAATACCGTTTCATTATATAATAATTATATACCTCCACTATAATTTTTATGCAAATAATTTCATGTTGATTCGATTAAAAACAATTAAAAAAATTTAGAATGTTATTTAGCTATATCAAAATTTCAAAATATTATATAGTTCACTTTTTTACTCAAAATTTTAAATAAAAACTATATATAATTATTTTAACGTGTCTATAATTAAAAAAATCACGTACACTAATTAAAAATTTTATCTTATAGAAATACATAGTGAAAATGTAAAACCAATTAGGTGGCAGTAGTTGAATTGGTATAATATATGACGCAGAAGCAAAAAGTTTGGGTTAAATTCCTACCTCTTAACAAAATTATTATCTTTCAAATATACCACTAAATAAACCGAAATTGGGTTAAATCCTCCGGTTCGTGGCCGAGTTTAGTTTTTATAAAAATTGCCTGAAACTCATTCTAGTTGGTGTTCCAAAACTCTGTTTAATATTTTTATCCAAGTGTTGCAAACTTATTTTCATATAATTCATACCCACCAGTCTGTGGATCTGCTCAATTACTATAAGAAAACATGGTTAATATATAGCAAGAAAACATGTAAATTCGATTCTTTGGTATGTAAGAAAACATGGTTTCAAATTTGCCAATCATCTATCAGAGTTGTACTTGTACTTGCTTTTGGCTAATATATATGGACTACTCTTCAATAAAAAAAAAGTCGAGTTATTATCAATGTTTGGAACGAAATCAAATAGCTTACAACACAACTAATGGCAAAGTTGTAAAGAAAAAAGAAAATAATTGAAAAGGAGCATCACAAAATATGTTCCAATCGCTTTGAGTTCAGTTTTTTTTAAGTTTAAGGCCAAATATATTTGCAGCTCCCTCAACTTTACTACTTCCACCTCTTGTCCCTTAAACTTTCAATTTGATCTCGTAACTTCCTCAATTTTTGAAAATTCACTAACTAAATACCTTTGTGTGACGTGGCAGTAGATGTGGCTTCCTTTGACAAAATAAGTGCATTTACTGACTTTGAATGATTACGAAAAATAAAAAAAATGAAGTACAAATTATTTCTTTATTTCTTTCTCTTTCATTAAAGTTCCGTTCATCTAAACCTTAAATCTTCCGTGGAAAATCCAATCTCCATTTTCAAGATCTTATCTCATAAACACAAGGTATAAAAAAATAAAAGAATTTTGTTACTATTATAAAACACAAACTTAGTGTAAAATCTCATCTCTTTTCTTGTTGCAAAACATCAAACCTTGATGAGAAGGCTTATGCATCGCTTTCAGTGCTGGATGCTTTGCCATAGGAATATATTCATCATAATCAAACTTAATGCAAAGTAAAATCAAATTGAAAATAGCCTTCGAAATCAATTCCCCCAAAATTTCTTATCGTTTTGTTCTTCTCTACGGAAGAATCCCAAAATCCTTGAACCATAAAATTGAACCCAAAATTGAATTTCTTTCTCGAATAATCAATTGTTCAAATCTCCCAAATCATCAATTGGTGACGGATATTGTGTGCAATCCTAAATTTATTTCTTCTTTCGATTTCATTCAAATCTAAAGCCAAGAAATTGAATCACAATTTCAATAAAAATTATAAAAACCCATTGACGAAAATTTTGAAGGATGTATCAAGAAAAGAAGGAAGATAACTGAGTTTGAAAGGGAACAAGATGAGAAAGGAAGATGAAGAAAAGGTAGGAATAAAGGAGAATATTGCAGAGAAAGGGTAGAAAAATTAGAATTTTTATCTTACTTTTTAATTTTTTTATTTGTATAAAATGAAATGGGACTGACGTGGACATACTTTTCGTGGATGTCATGGAGCGTGTTATCTACCTAACGAGCTGCGAGTGGTTTAGACAAATGCAATGAGTTATTTGGTGTGTTTTCAAAAGTTAAGGGAGTCAGGTTAATTTGAAAGTTAAGGGGGTAGAGGGTGAAAAGTGTAAAGTTGAAAGAGTTGCAGATGTATTTAACCTTAGTTTAATATTACTCTCTTTATTTGTGGAGAAGTTATAGTAAAACCAGATTCAAAAGATCTTTTCTTTGCATGTCATGTATTTTTAAAATTAATTATATCAAGGTTCAAGTTCAAAAGGCATTTTCCTTGCATACTTGTCATGTGTCCTTAAAATCAATTTTCAAAAATTAGGACACATGACAAGCATGCTAGAAAAGACCATTTGAACCTGATCCTAACTATAATTTCCCCATGAGTGACTTGTGGAACATTCCTAAAACTTTGGGCACTTTGAAATCCTGTTCTTTCGCTGCCATTTCTTTTGCATAGGTTATCATTAGGGATGTCAATAAGGTGGGGAATACCCGAAACCAGTGGAATCCGAACCGACGGGTGTGGGGAATAACCGAAAATTCACACCCGTGAATAAAATGTGAGCGGGTTTGGGTGGAACCAACCCCGAACTGTTGGGTACCTGAACCCGCACCCGAATAAATCCTCGAAATAAAACCGAATGTAAAACACATACACACGATTTTTTAACTGTACTTCATATATAATTTATTCAAATCAATTACACACTTAAATTTTATTGATAAAAAAATAAAATTAATAATATTATAATTTAATTAAACGTGATTTCTTAATATTAAATCAACTGAATTCCTTTTCTTAAAAAAATAATTATGCATTGCCCAAGAAAATCAAAATGTTCAAAATAAAATGCCACCAAAATCGAAAAAAAACAAGTGCAATAAGTAGCACTTAAACAAGTAACTTGTCATTCAACTATCTGTTATAATAGCAAACTAAACTTTCATTCTATACAAGATCATCCTAATCTCACCACCATATGAATTTGCTTAAACAAAAAATAAACAAATTGACAAACATGTGAAAAAACACAAAAATTCATATTGAACCAATGAGAATGTCGAACCATTTAAAATTATTACTTTTATTATACAATTTTATAGCTCAAATTTATATCTATGATAAAATGAAGTATAATTTTTACCATAAATGAGATCATGCATCAAATTTATGTGAATTTTTTAATAGAGCGAGGATTACCCGAAAACCGTCCGAACCCGCACAGGTGTGGAATGGGTGGGGGAAAAATTCTCCGAAATACTAAATGGGGAATCCCCGAAATCGCACCACCGACTTCCCTAGTTGTCATATAATTCATCGTACATGTATGGATCTCTCATTCTTTGAAAAAACGTCTTAAAGTTTCAAAACCGTTGCAAGAATTATCACTGCAATTAGAAAATAAGAAACCCAAAATGAAAAATGACCGAATTAGGAGAGTTAATCATGTATGAAAATTGAAATATTTGCATGTAACTCATGTCAAGGTAAGTTTTCATTTCCAAATCTTTCCTAAATTTTAAACAAATTATTTTCATTTATTACAGAAATTTTTTTTTAAATTAATTAATAATTATGAAAAACACATAAGCAATATTAATATCATGAAAACATCATTTACTAATTTAAATAATATTAATAAATCGATTTATACAATAAAAGTATGTATTCTTGCTTGACATAACTTTCAAGTAAATTTTCGCCCTTGCGTTGCGATGATCTTGACACCACCACTGACTAAGATTATACAATTTTTAGTTTTTTTTTATCCTAGATGCATATTTTCATGTTATGTTTTAATTTATTTTGAAAACAAAAAAATTACGTCTACACCAACATAGGTACAAACTAGTCCCTGACCGAACTCCAAGGATTCCAGTTGCTCAACTAACGTGTGACGATTTTAAAACATTGATTCTAATTGTATCAGAGTGTTAGAAAAATGAAGAAAGATAAAACGATTAATTTCTCTATTTTCTTAATTAAAAATTTCAGCATAGCAAAAAACATGTCAATATTGTCTAGTTTTCAATGTTCCATTTTTCTCCTTTTCAAATAATAAAGAAATTTTTTTGATTTTATTGGTAAACATATTCAATTTAATTTAAAAACCGTAATTTGTAAATATCCTACTAATCATGTATAAAAGTATAAAACTTAAATTAATTTTCTAAATGAATTTCAAATGTACATAAAAATCATTAAAAGAATATTTCAAATTAACGTCAATAAAAAATCGTCGCTAAAAGCTTATCAGTATCGACACGTCCATAGAACATAATAGCATCAATTTTGCGTTGGAAAACTTGTGGACTTTAAAACGCTCGACCCTAAACTAATAAAAAAAATCTGAATTGCTATACACCGCCCGGTATTACTTCACGCCGCCCGTATTTTTTTTAAATACGGACCATTATACCCCCAACCCTATATTTAATCTTTAACCTACTATTTTCTCTTTTAAACACAAAATCTCTAAACAACTTCTCTTTTTTTTTAACGATTTCTTCGTCAATGGATCGACAACAACGCATTCAATCACTCCGGGTAAGTTTTTTTCTTCGATTTCATCTAAAATCGAAAAAAATACATTAAAATCACCCAAAATAGTGGCTGGAAATTGTTGTTCCAGCCACTATTTTGGCCGGATTCCAGCCAAAACTGCTGCTGGAAAGTTCCAGCAGCGTAGGCGGATCCGATGTCCGCCTGATACGCAGCATGGGCGGACAACGGGTCCGCCTGTGGACTAACAAAGGCGGACACCGGGTCCGCCTTTTTCCGCATTACAGGCAGAAACCGGGTCCGCCTGTGATGGAACGAAGGCGGACACCTAGTCCGCCTGTTCTGCAACAGAGGCGGATTCCGGGTCCGTCTGTGTCGCTGCACTGGCGAACCCGGAATCCGCCTGTAATGCGGTTCAGTTGGATTTCTGTTCGCCGGAATCCGGTTTGCCGCCGGCGAACATAATCCCCACCGGAGATATTTTTTAAAAAAGTTATTTTCTTAATTTTATGGTTAATTAGTTATGCATAATTGAAAAATTAATT
>CATIWQ010593607.1:0-36420 GCA_949673415.1 Euphorbia schlechtendalii
ATAAAAGAGAGTCGGGAGTTTTGTAGGCAAGCGCGGAAACCAACCTAGTTGGGGACCTCGCCCCGAAATTTTCTCCCGCCTCAAACCTTTTGCTTTCGGAGAGTTTCACCGACTCTCCGGGAGTTTTTCAAAAAAAAAATAGTGCTACCGAGGTTCTGCCATCCACCCAAATATTTTTCGTATCTAGTCAGTTGCAGACCCTTAGAAACATACTAAAATGAAAGAAAGGTATATCGTGAAGGTCATTGTCCTTTCTAAATTTCATAAGCACACACATTCTTATTTCTACAAGGAACACTATTACCAGAATAACGAGGATTCTGTCAAAAATAATAAAATTCTTCGAGAAGGTTATGCCAAGGATACCTTCACCTTTATTATCATCATTATTATTATAAATTTTATATTTAAAATTATTTTCCAAAATTTAGGTTCTTAATGGTGTATTTTCAAATGCAGCTTTCAACTTGACCAACTAATAATTATTAGGTCCAAAATTTTTTGGTGGATCTGATCCGGGTGGCAACTCTTATTTCTTTAAAATAAGTGTGTGACTCTGTTTTATTTCCTTTATATTGTATATCCCTTTCAAAAGACTAGTCTTTTGCAGGTCTCACAAGTCCTCTTGCCTTGGGAAATGTCCCTACCATACCAAGCATAAGCAAAATAACAAGCACCCTTGCGGGAAAATAATCAAAGCGACTCCCTGCACAAACCTAGGAGCCCTCTTCGTGTCATCACGCCCCTTAGAAAAAACATCGTCAGCTCATAGTAACGACTCTGCCTAAGAACTAATCTTTTGAAAATTTTTTTATTTTCACACACGCAAGCATGCACGCACACACACAAGCAAAATGCATCAAGACCCCCTAAAGTTGGCTCAAAAAACCCGATGCCACCCTCAGCTTTCAAAAGGACCAGTTACCCCCCTCAACTTGGTAAAAAGGGCTAGTTACCCCCTTAACTTGGCAAAAATGCACCGGTTTGCCCCTTCAATGCAATGTGTCAACTTCTGGTTAAAGAGAGAAAAATCAGAAAAATGACATCCTTGAAAAGTCAAACTAACCAGATTCTGACAAGTGGCATTGAGGGGGGCTAACTGGTGCATTTTTGCCAAGTTAAGGGGGTAACTGGTCCTTTTTGCCAAGTTAAGGGGGGCAACTGGTCCTTTTTGCTAAGTTAAGAGGGGCAACTGGTCCTTTTGAATGTTGAGGGTGTCATCAGGTTTTCTGAGCTAACTTCGGGGGGTCTTGATGTATTAGGCCATAAATATATGTATGTGTGTGTGTGTGTGTGTCTTTGTATGTATGTATGTATGTATGTATGTGTGTGTGTGTGTGTGTGTGTGTATAAGTATATGTATGTATGTATATGTACATAAAGTTTTTTAATAACATCTGCATAGCTAATCTGGTACACCTCACTATTCTTGGCAATACGTTTACTTAAACTTGATTAAAGTTAGTAAAGGGTGTAAAATTGGGATCACCACTTGCGTAAGTACAATACAACTAGATTGGCTTGATTAACATTTGTCATTTTGAGTATATTTTAATGAGGAAATGGACCACTTGAATTCGATTAGAATTCTTGGGTCTAACTTACCTAGAAACGCGGTTTTAGCCTTAAATGTCCTCAAATTTCAACCCAAATATAGAAAATTCATAGACACTTCCCTATAAGTATACCCGAATCTTCAAAAATATATAAGTACAGCTAGCCCCTCACCTATACAAGAAGAGTCATGCCAATGAGTGGGGAGGGTAGACAACTTCTAACTCTTTGTTCCTTATGCAACTTAGAAATTGTCATGAGCATCATTTGCGTGATATACTAATCACATTTTCTTAAGCCATGAAATTTTTTTTTGTGATAACAAAATAAAATGATGATAAATATCTATTGAATCACGCCGAATAAAATTGAACATACAAGTCAAGTATCTGACGATAAAAACCCTTAGGCTTGCATGCATTAAGAACCACACTAACTATATTCTTGTGATTTCAGCTTGTACCAAAAATTTTCAAATACGGAAGTTATTAAAAGCATCAGATGGCGGCAACCCTATTCAATCACCACCGCCGTTCGACCTCCAACCTTCCTACCTACGGCCGCCACAGCGCCTCCAACAAACTAGCCTCCGCTGCCACCAATACTTACCATAACCCTACCCATCCCCATCCTCACCCATCTCGTAACCCTAATCCATAAAAGGTCTATTTCGAGAATTACCATAATTCTCACAATGCAACTGCCATGCATTCGATCATTGTGAAATATGGCATAATTGGTTCAGTCTATACAGCAAAGGAGGAGGAACGCCAAAAACCTAAACTTCGGCTTCATAAACCTTGATGGCTCCACTCCCTTCCACAAGGCCCTTTATCAACTCCACTCCATTTTCATCGGGAACATCCGTTTGCCAGCTTTCAAAGCCCAATATAATCAACATAACCCTCGGATAGACACAACACCCCTTAACCTTGCTCGCTCCCGTGTGACAGCAACTGTCCCTAAACCCCAGTTTCGGGACTCACAAAGAGATGTATGTTCCTATGTAGAGGTGGTTTCAAAGAAGTATGCCTCTTACACAGTATAAATTGATGACTCGTTCTCAACAGCGATTTGGGCTCCTTTCTCATGCATGGTAAAGGTACGTGACATAACGTTAATCCCTCGACTTTTCGACATCGTTAAGGAGCGTAACTTTGCGGTTAAATGTATTGCACTGTTGGGCGGGGATTGGGCTATTTTTTCTTTCTTTTCTAGGGATGCCTTGGCTGCGTTCCTCGACAATGATTGGCATTTTTTGAATGAACTTATCTCCGAGGCTGCAGTGCTCGATCATGACTATACATCAAAGAAATGTCTAATGTATATTGATTTTATGGGACTCCCTCCGTCCATGATCTCCTTACCCTTGATCCGCCACTTAGCTTCTTTATTCGGTAGCATATTTCACATTGATTTTGACTTCAAATCGCCGGAGCGTTTGGACATTGTGTCATGCCTTATGTCGATACCCATTGGTTTTGAAAGTCATTTCTTCAAGCTGAAAATCAATGAGATTATCCACATAATTTTAGTTAACTTCAGGCAAGCCATTGCTTGTGGTCATATTGATAGCGTTTCGACCCCTCCCATTTCAGAATCCTCCTTTGACATTGATGGATTGCACTCAAGGATAGCGCCAACTAGCTCTACTCTTTCTTCATCAAACAGATGGGCAAGCTCGTTCTTTATTAGTGGTAAATCTGTGGGCTTAATAGCACCTATTCGCAATAACTCGACATCCAATTCCAAGGCTAGCAACTCGACTCCAACAACCCCCTGCAACACTGATTTTGATGTCCAGGTAGCAGCTCGCTAGGAGATCAAAAGGGACCTATCAGCCTCTACTAGGGACCTTTTATACTGAACCACATACTAGCAGTGGTTCATCTTCAGAACCTGACATTCGCAATATGAACCAGATTATCTAGCTCTCCCATAATGGACCGTTAAATGATAATGAATTAACCTTTGACATGGGATAGAAACTGGGTTTATTTAAGGGAAGGCACAAGGATGTTATCTTATCAACCATGGACTCGGGTTCTCCATCCTAATCGCGATGTCTCCATCAAGGCTTTCAATCTATTTTTATGTCTTTAAACATCTTTTGTTAGAATTGTAGAAGAGGGATTTGTAACAAAGCTAAGCAACTATTTACATGCTCGAACATTTGCAAGTTTAACATCAACGTTCTTATCCTTCTTGAAACTAAGGCAATCTTTATCCCGGATTTCATGGTTCGTTCTTTATGGGGGCATAACAACCACAACTACTTCAATGCCCCATCCCAAGGTCTATCCGGGGGTATTCATTTTTCATGGAACTCGGCTTTGAATGGCATGGTGAATCATTTGTCGATGCGTTGGATTATTTTTCAATTCTCAGAATCTCAAATTGTGTACCATATCATTGCTATTTGTGCCTCCATGGATGGTGATCTTCGTAATACGATGTGGTAAGAATTAATTCCATTTATCTAGTAGTTCGAAAACTTATTAATTTGCGGTGACTTTAACAAAGTTCTTGATCCCACGAAAAGATCGAATGGTAGAACCACTCCGGCCATTATTTCTTTCCAAGACTTCATTCGCAATGGGGAGCTAATTGACTTGCCTTTACATGGGAGAAACTACACTTGGCATAATAGTATCTCGTTCTCGTGAATTGATCAGGTGTTATCATCTTTAAATTTTTCTAATTTATGGCCCAGCCTGTCGCTAACAACCGTCGACTCAGCTTTGTCGGACCACTTACCTCTTATTTTCAAATCACGACTGGCCCCTCTCCTCGGTAAATGTCCATTTCGCTCTCTTAATTTATGGTGGGAGAATCCGAAATTTTTATCATTTATTAAACTTCATTGGTCCAAAATTGTGAGAGCGAATGAGAACAGGAGTCTTGCATTTAAGCTTTATCTTTTGGCAAAAGAGATTAAACTATGGCACGGTACTCACTACGGCAGCCTTGAACATCGAATCAAGGAGCAAGAATCCTAAGTCTTTAATTTTACTTCAAGCAATGCAGCTAGCCCCCTTGCACCTGAATAGTCTGCTCGATTATAGCTGGCCAAATCTGAATTGCACCGTCTCCGCAACAACTTCGAGAGTCTCTGTCACCAACAAGCAAGAGTCTCTTGGACCCTTCTTTGTGACAACAATACCACATTCTACCATCGTGTGGCATCAGCCCATTATCACCATAACATAATTCTTCAATTGGAAGTTGACAGTAGACTCATCTCTCACGTTGAGGACATTACCAACGCCGCTGGTAGCTTTTATTCGAGCCTCTTTGCTGGTGCCCCTATTATACCATTTTCGCTTTGTCAATTAAATTTTTCAAAGGTATCCGATAGTCAGAATCAGGCATTAATTGCACCCTTTTTAGTTGAAAAAGTTTGGAATTGCATATTAGATTGTGGGGAAAATAAATAGCCGGGACCAGAAGGATTTAATTTCTTTTATCTACAAATGCTTCGGGGATGAATTGAAACCTGATATAATGCACCTCCTTTATGAATTCTATGCATCATGTAGGCTGCTTAACAACATTAAAGGGTCTCTCATAGTTTTGATTCCGAAAGTTGCTAGGGCAAGCTCCTTATCAAACTTTAGACCAATTGCATTAATTCAAGGTCTATAAAATTATAGCCAAGCTTCTGGCCTCGCGTTTACAACCAATTCTTCCTCATGTGGTATCTGAAAACCAATTCGCTTTCATAAAAGGGCTGAGAGTTCATGATTGCTCCTTTCTAGCTTTAGAAATAGTGAACACCATTCATCATTGTCGCCGCTCCTGCTTACTTTTGAAGATTGATTTCCATAAAGCATTTGACTGTGTCTCTTGGAACTTTATTAACACGATTCTCATGAGTATGGGATTTAATAATAAGTGGATTTCTATGTTATCCAACTGCAGAAAAGGCTCAAGTACATCGATCCTCATCAATGGCCAGTTGAGCGCACCGATTAATTTGCATAAGGGGGTAAAACAAGGCGACCCACTATCGCCATTTGTCTTCATTTTGGTAGTCGAGGGCCTTAAACAATTGATTGATGTGAGTACTGTAGTGGGGATGCTCTCTGGATTCAAATTAGCATCTTTGCAAAAAGTCATCTTTCTGATAAATTCGTAGATGACACACTTTGTTTTGTACTGGCTGATGTAAATTTAATTGCTCCTTTCAAGTAGATCCTCAAGTGTTTCAAGTGGATCTCTGGTCTCAGAATTAATTATCACAAATCATCGCTATTGGGAATCAATTGCTCAAATGAATTGAAAGAATCTTGTGCTGCTATTCTGGGCTGCCACATCAATAAATTTCCTATCACGTATCTTGGCACTCTTCTTTGCTTAAATCGCATCCCAACAGTTTGTTGGGACCCTCTAATTGCAAAATTCAAGGGTTGTTTATCAAATTGGAAAGGTCACTGCCTATTGTACGCATGTCGCTTAGTCTTAATCAAATCGGTTCTTGATTCACTACCTATTTACTTACTACCCACCTTAAAGCTTTCATCCTCGATAAATTTTACACTAACTAGATTGGTAAGGAATTTCTTTTGGCTCAATGATTCTAACGTGAATGGGATTTGTAAAGTGAGTTGGGCAACCGTTAACTTACCAAAAAGACTCGAAGGCTTAAATATTCATGACCTATCTTTAACAAATTGCAACCTTCTTTGCAAATGGTTATGAAAATTGAGGTAAGAAAATCATGATTCTCTTTGATCCACCATTTATATCTCTCCATATGGTTTCGAATCATGGAATGACATCTTCCAAACTGATCCTCATAGACTATCGCCCATTTGGAGGAACGTCATTTCTTGTTGCAAACATAATAACTCATTTCGGTGGCACTTCTTTTCAAACATTCGCGTCATCATTGGCAATGGGCTCCAATCATCATTTTGGCATGACAAGTAGACTTCCAATAAATAATTAGCATCACTCTTTTCAGATCTTTTTATTTTGTGTAACATGAAGAGATGTTCGGTGGTAGAGGGATGCAACTTTTTATTCTCCGTGTCAGCCATATCACGGCCGTTTTAGAGGCATTCACTCAGAGTTTCGATGAGGGATAGATGCAAACATCTAAAGGGCTAGATCTTCATCTCAAACCCATCCATGTTCAGGTTAGAAGCAGCCTCAAACATCTCTATTTGGCAGGGACAGCAACCTCTTTTTTTTAGGCAGTAAACAATTCAATCTGGGATGTGGGTGATCGGTGAAACTACTCTCCTAGTTCTTTTTACAGTAGCTACTATGTCTTCCTTGCTTGGCCTGAACCTTCGATAAACTTCAATATCATTTGGTGATCTTGTTTACTATCGAGAATCAAATTCTTTGGTTTGCTAGTATTTCATGGTCAGCTAGCAAAAAAGTCCTTTCTACTTTCTCGTGGATGCATTGTGATTGATGACGTGACTTGCCCTTTTTGTAATGAACCAGAAACTCTTGATCATGCTTTATTACATTACCAGAGCAGCTCACGTGTTTGGCAAGAATTTTTCAAATGGCTTGGACACCCAATCCCTGTCTCGCACACTTGTTCTAGTTTTATAGAGATTTGGCATTTCGATTTTTGTCTGGGTTTGTATCTAAACTTGGCACTTCCCTTTAGTTCATCATACCGTGGTTGATTTGGAAACGATGCAACAAAGTAGTGTTCGAGGGTGCCAGTAGACCAGAAGACATTTTCATGAAAAGCATATACCTCTATTGGTTCATTTTTTTTATTGTAATAGTTGTTCGCTTTCCTTTTCAACCTTGGACATATTTGTTAACTCGAGGCTTTAATTTGTAATTAGACCTTTGTACTCCGTTCTCACCTTGAGAATGGATTATTTATTTTAATAAAAGAGGGGCGGGAGTTTTGTAGGCAAGTGTGGAAACCAACCTAGTTGGGGACCTCACCCCTAAATTTTCTCCCATCTCAAACTTTTAGCTTTCGGAGAGACACATTGTCTCTCGGGGAGTTTTTCAAAACAAAATTTAGCTTGTACAAGGAATGAGAGACCTGAAAGAATTGACGAGGAAGTTGTGCTAGTGGTCTCAACCTAGAAAAATCCTAGAAAATGAGTAGTCCAAAAGAAAGTCGTAGCCAAACTAAATCAAAAAGCCCTCCTTGACTCATTCTACATTATGATCATGTTAGACACTTTCATCGAAAAATTCTGAGCCGTTACACCCAAGAAGGAAACCGATGTACCCTCATGATTTGATAAAGGGAAGAATATCTTGTTTGAAGGAGAATGCATTGAAGCTAAGAAAAAGTGGAAAGAAAGGAGCGATGAATTAGAGGAAATAATGCTAAAGCTAAAACTGCTCATTGGACCTATTACTACTAAATATATGGACTAACAAAATTTTTCCCCATCTACCACGGAGCCTTTAACAAAAAATTTTGTGATGTCTTATATCCACCATTTAACATGATACCTCTGAGTCACGATTAGCAATGGTATTTCGAAAGTCTTCATGGTCAACCACTTTCAAACCACCTTGAGAAATTCATCTATTGAGTGATATATGCACTACGCCATAGATGATCTATCGCAACCAAGATGGCTGGTGTTGCATTGTAATGTTGCGATTTTTGAAGTAAAAAAGGATTTTTTGAAACACATTTTGAGAAGAGTTGCAATAGATATTTTTTTTATCAAATATACTTTCAATCTAACCGTTGAGATAAACACTGATGAACAGTGAAAACATAGAAGCGGGATATTTTGCCTCTTATTTTTAAATGGAAAATTGAAATAAAAAATGAAAATTTTTTGAAAAAGTGGCATATGAATAGCATATTCATTGTATTCCTCTAAATTTTTCTCTCTAAGCCTGATAGGTCCCCAATTTCCAAATTCCTAGCTATCTCTTCATCATCTTCTTCATATATCTTTCTGTAATTTCCAATTAAAATCTAACTAACATAATATAGATCAATCTTTGTTTAAACCAGCGTATCAGTTGTTTTTGAAAAACTTTAATTTTCAAAAGTGCCTTTGTTGTCAGCAATGCTAAACACGACGCTTAATCAAGATTTTTTGCCTTTACTACTCTAGCCTCATCCTCTTTATTTCTCTAACACATTTCTCATTCTTTATTTACAACTGACGCTTCATCTGCCAGGTAATTTTTGAATCTAACCTTCTGTTAATCACATTCCACTTTTCATATGCTTTGCTTGTTTTCATTATGTATATTGGTGTTTAGGTTCTTTAGTCGAATTGCTAGAATGCAATAGTTTAGTTTTCATTTGTATCTTTATTCGCGATATCATCCTTGGCTTTTGGCTAGCCTCTGTATTACTCGGTATTTGATAGGTTTTATAATTTCTATCTAAAATGAAAATATTCCCCCAAATCAAATAGTGAAATGGTTGAAATTAAATTATTGATTTAAAATGGAGTTTTGATAGTATTGCATGTGTTGCTAGGTGTTTTACCCCATTTGACAATCAGGTTATTTTTTTGTCTATTAATTCGTTTTCTCTAACCCACATCTTCAGATTGTTGCGATATATTTTTATTGGTGCATGAATATGACACATATTTTCTTTTTGTAGAGTTGAGTTGGGCCTATACAATGGCTGAAGCCATACACTGATGAAGTTCTGGTTGAGCTTGGCCAGAGTAGGGTTAAAATTCTTCTAGCTGTGTTAGTAAGGTAAATAATCCTAGCTTTTCTCTATGTAGTTGAGCTAAATCGTAACTAGTGGATGAAATTTTGACAGAAATTGTTACGTTTTTTAGTTTTAGTGCTTATCTTATATGCATTTGTTGTCTTGTCCATGTTTGAGGATGATATTAAGTGATTTTAGTTGCATAATAAGAGTCCAAAATAAACTACAAATACTCTTAAAATTCATTATATTAAAATACTTGATGGCATGTAATGGTATAAAGACCTTTTTATCCATTTGATAATAGTTAGTTTGTCCATTTGGCACATATGCTATATATAATACCCCAATTAGACCCTGTGCTATTCAATTTGATATCTTTTCGGTCCCTATAGTACATATCATGTGATATTTTAGTTTTTACCACATGAGGTCTAAAAAGTAAACTAACCACATAACACAAGGACTAGATGAGTAAAAAATGTACAAAACGAGGTAAAAAACATAACAAGTTACATAACAGAAGAACCAAATGGATAACATATCAATTGTTCAAAAAAATTGAATCCTCCCAATAATGTGTAATTTTAGCTTTGTGAGTGAGCATACAGAGAAACTAGAAGAGATAGACATGGAATATAAGGAGTTGGCACTTGAATCGGGCATCGAGAATTGGCGATGCATACCTGCTTTGGATTACACGACATCATTCATATTAGACCTTGACGATGCTGTGCTTGATGATTGCTATTATTAGGGAACTCATATCATTGGAAGATGTTATGGAGGAGCTTGGCTTGGGTCCCAATGGTGCTCTTCTTTATTGCATGGAGTATCCTTTTTTATTTTTATAAATGGCTAATTGAACTATTTAGTTCTTTTCCTTGGTGTTGTAGACTTTTCGTCATGTAGTATTTTCACACAGATTTTTCTCCATGGTAAGTGTGAATGCAATTCTTTCTCATACTTGGTAAAGTTACTTTTACTAACTATGAATAAATCTTGATTTCAAGCTTATTGGAGTTGCTTGATTATACTTTTCTCCCAGATACAAAGAGTTTTTTTCCCTTCAACTTGGTTTGACGGGTCAATTTTGGAAAAATGGTCTTTTGACTTGATATTATTTTTCAATCTAATCCAAAAGGATGAATGTCTTTATCATTAATTTCAAAATTTGATAACTCAACTATATGCTCTCGTAAGGGGCTAAACTTGAAAAACAATATGAATTGCCTATGTTTAAAGATATAGTTCATCCAGTATAGTTTTTGTTTCATTAAAAGAACTCTCATGATGGATGAATTGCGTTAAAATGTTAAGTTCAATGCAATATTTATTCCCAAGTAGTTTTGACTACATAAAGTTTTTACTTGACCAAATGTTGTGACTAATTTGAAAGGCTTGGAAATCTGACTGTTGTATTCTTATTTCCCTTATTGATGCAAATTTTCACCTGGGTGTAACTAGTGCCACCATTTCTACTATTGCATCTTAGTATGTGCTGTAGCTGTTGCATTTGCTCTTTTCACTTAGTTTTATTACAACGATCCTGATTAATGACATTTGTGTTTCAAATACGACAGATACATTTTTTTCCTTTGAATGTTTTGGTTTCTTAACAAGAAGATAGTATTGTCACTTCCTAGTGTAAAAGGTTTGCAGTTTAGTGGACTTAGTAATTGTATGGAGAGGCACATTGTATGTTGTTAATCTTGGCGATTCTGGAGCTGTGATGGGGTGTATAGCTAGATCTAACAAGATAGTTGCAGAACAGTTTACCAAAGATCATAATGCTAGTTTGTAAGAGGTTAGGCAAGAACTCAAATCTCTGCATCCCAATGATTCGCACATTATAGTCAATAAGTAGGGCATTTGGCCCATCAAAGGAATTATTCAGGTATCATCTGTTATGCCACTTTCTTCGGCTGGATCTTTGAATTTGGATTGGTAAATGAACGTTCTTTTATGTTCTTGAAAAGAATATGCTACTTGAATTACTATAATATGATTATCAAGTTCATAGTTTGTCATCTTGCCATGGCTATATTGGTTTTTACGAAATTCAATGTCACATATCATAGATGTGTGTCAACTCTTGGTTTTTATTGATAAAATATTTCTGTTACCTATCAAATATGGTTTCATTAAAAATAGTTTTGGAAATGTAATTTTTATGGTATTGTGGAATCTTATGTTTCTTGCATTGAATACATATTTATCACCTAAGTTTAATGAATAGAAACTGTCATGTTGCCTTTTGTGAAAGAAGTTGGGATAGTGATTATACAGATGTATGTTTAAATGAGTTCTTCCTACTACTTTTGTTTCTCTTTTACTTTGGATAATTAACTCAACAATACGACACTGAATTACTTTTTATTTTTTTGTCCTTCATCATTTGCAGGTTAGTCACCTCATGGACCTTATTGTTAATAGTTTATACAGTAACAAAGAGGTGTTTTTTTGTTAGCTTATCAGGCATGTTCTTGCATCTCTTCTCTATTTCATAAATCATTTTGTTATGTTGATGATTGATCGGTGTCTAGTCTTTCAATGAAATAAAGTTTCAATATAGACCACTTTATTATTAAAATATGCTCGAAAATATCTCATGCCAATTTCTATGATATTTATTGATCAATATATGTCTCACGATAAAAAGCATGGACTGGTGGTTGTACACATTGATAATTTGCATTAATTTTGTGTTGTATGCCTTGATATATTTAGCATTTCATGCTGCCCGATTTGTTTTTGTGATTTTTCCTTGATATAAACATCTTAAATGAAGTATTTTATATTGTTTTAGTCATTATTTATCCAAATTCAGCAATATCAATGCACTGTCCACTCTTGCAGTGATTCTGGCATTGGTATGACACGTCAGGAATTAATTGACTGTCTTGGCACAATTGCGTAAAGTGGAACTGCTAAATTTCTGAAGGCATTGAAGGTCAACCATCTTTAACTGTTCTATTGTTGGTTCAAGTCCTTTTGTTTGGGTTACTTGATGGACTTAAAGGTCCTATGTTCTCCAATAGGATAGCAAGGATACTGGAGGTGACAACAATTTAATTGGTCAATTTGGTATGGAACTCTGCCTCAGTTCACTAACGATTCGAAGTTCCTCCCCAGAGAAAGACGTAGAAAAAAATAAAAGCCGTTACTTATGAAGATGATAAGAGCAATGTTTCACATGCATGACGAGTAGTTTAAAGCTCAGATGTGTAAAGATTGGTTTGATAATATTTTGGAAACACTATATACTTTTAGTAGCGTTGTTTTTAGTTTGTATAGTAATATGTACTTTTTAGTTCTCATTCGAATTTGTATACAATTGAATATTATGCATTATGAATTAATTTAAAAAAATAAATTTCAATGTTTTTAAATTATGGCATCAATTAAGTGTTTTACAAATGTGTTGCAATGAGCACAAAAAGTGTTTCAAATGCAACACAAGTGTTTTTAAAAAAGTGTTGCGAAAGCTGGATATGGTGTTGGAAATATGTTAAAAGTGTTATAAGAAAAGTGTTGCGAAAAAACAATAAAAGTGTTACGAAAAAAACTAACGGATATTGACGGCGACGAGTATTTTTGCAACACAACAGAAGGCGTTGCAAGTACGAAAAAAGTGTTGTGAAAAGTCACTTGTCGCAACATATTAATTAGTGTTGCGAAAAAAATAAATGTGTTGCGAAAATGACTTTTTAGAAGGGAAGCATCACCAACAACTTTTTTCACGGAAAAGTGTTGTGACAAGTGCTTTCGCAACACTTTGGCACTTTAGGCAACATTTTTTGGTTGTTGCGACAGACCGTTTATGGTATAGTGATGAGGATGCCCAACCATATTAAATCTAAGTAGAAATCCTTGCGCGCATTTTGTATAGAAACTGTGCCTACAATGTCAAAGTTGAAACCGCACTCCAAGAATTAGAAGTAATCCATTAGGGCATGAAGGAACCATTTGAAGCATACTATAAAAGATGGATGGCCACCCGATCCTTGATTGATGTGAAGGGATTTTTCATTGAAATTCAATCACAAAAGGGTAAACTGATTGAAAATCTCAAATCCACAAGGATCTTTTATCGAATACCATACAATGAAATATTAAAACGTGACATTAAAGTATATAAAACTCACGTTGAGTGTCTCAGAAAGGAGTTGATAAAGGCAAGGCTCTCAGAATGGAAGCCTTCCAAAATCACGTGCAAGAACCCCTCTTGATTCATGACTAGTGCTAGCTAAAAAATTGATGAAAACCAAAAACTGAAGAGGTTAATTGATTTATAAGGGACGGCTGTTTTGTTTTGTACGTCTGTATACCAAACACACTAGTTCCCAATTATATATAATGAATCACATTGACTGCACTTCTGTTTGAAGCAGAAACGTGTACATCTATGTTTCTTAATTAGTTTTAGTTATTTATCTTAATTAAATTTTGAATTAGAATTAGGATATGTTAAATTTATTTATAAATTGACCCAATTAAAAAAACATTTAATAATTAAATTCATATATTTAATTCCTTAAAATTATTTTTGTCAACTTTATAAACATACAATTTAACTCACAAACTAATAAAGAACTTTATACTTTCATTTAATGCAATGAATAACATAAACAACTTTATATTATACCATTAATTCAAATTAATATTTCTTAAGTTGTAAAGATTATTCAATTAAATTGACTTCATATGTCATTTAATTAATAATCATACATTCATCATATTTTGTAACATTACATGTACAATAATTCCCGAATTAGTGATTCAAAACACGATCCTTTGGCAATGAGTCCATATATTGGTAATGAGTTTCACCCATATACTGTAAGCAGATTCTAGCAAACCATTACATGCTCCAATTGGGATAGAATACAGTTGTCAATCGAAGATACTAAACCCAGTAGTTATCTCGCAATATCCATTGCCAGCTGACATCAATATAATGAACAATGGACATGATGATGTCACCAATTATTACTTTCATGGTATTTCTTGATCAAGAATAAAATGACTCTTTCAAATAAGCTACTTACTTATTTGGACATGTCAATAATCTATTTTACTCATCGAGTGGCTGATTATTCAATTCAACTTATCGAGCTAAATAGCAATCCTATCACATCAACACTACTACCAACTTGCTAAGAAACAACCCGAGTATGCCCATACTTGTAATCCAATATTTAAGGATCCGTTAGGTGCATACCACAAATTACCCAATTCCAAATTAATAACAAGTTAAAATCAAGTCCAAGGATATTCGAGACCTACTTAGAAAAATACTCGTGACACATGACCATGTGATTTTTGCTTAATGGATCGGTTCAGCCCCATGTTCTCAACATGTGCCTATGTTCATAACTCACTTCTCAAGTAAGCTATCCAACATACAAGTCTTTTGTCTTAATTATTCCCATGATTAAACCAAACTTGAGACATTCATGATTTAGTAATTAATAGATACTCTAAACTAAATAGAGCACAAGATATCTAATAGAAAAGATTAATGCCTTTATTAATGTAACTCAAAAAACATAAATTTAATTACATCTTAATAACCCATGTCTAGAACTAGGGCACACTTAACAATCTCCCACTTGCACTAGTTCCATGCCGGAATGTCCCTAATCCCTATAGACTTTGTATAACAATCATGCTTTGTCTGACTAAGCGATTTCGTAAACAAGTCAACAACATTATTATCAGTGTAAACAAGTCAACAACATTATTATCAGTGTCAACCCTTTGCAATGCAATATCACCCCTAGTTTAAATCTCTCTACGTAGATGAAATTTTCTGAGCACATGTTCGGATCTCTTACGTGACCGAGGCTCTTTTGCTTGTGCTACAACCCCATTGTTATCACAAAACACATTTAATGGGTCGAGGATAGTTGGTACTACTCCTAACTTAGTAATAAAATTCTTGATCCAAAGAGGTTCTTTGGCAGCATCGCATGCAGCTATATACTCAATTTCTATTGTGGAATAAGCAATTGTAGGCTACTTGGCTGACCGCCAACTGATAAGTGTATATTTACCCTTATAATCATGATATTTTCAATCATAAAATGATATGGTTTAGAGTCATTTTATACTTCATATAAAAGATTTGGCGTGGTATGTAGTTGTTTTTTTATGCAAATGTAGAAACTAGGTGAATCTTGGGAGTAAAATGATCGAAAGTGGAAATCTATGAAAAAAGAGTGAAAAAGGTGAAAAAAGATGCGTGGAACTTAAGGAATTGGAAAAAGATCGAAGATGTTAAAGATTGGTAAAAATTGAAAAGAGGAATCATGTGAAAAAGGCATGTCCTGATCATGACACATATATCGTGATCACAACTTGTTAACCTTCACAATAGAAAGTTGCCAACCAAGTATTCACGGTCACGACATACATTCACAATCATGACCTTGACTATTTTTAGGTCAACTCTTCTCTTCTTTCAACCGCCGGATAAGAACAATAAACCACTATTAACCTCCATCAACTGTCAGATAAAAAGACACCTTTTGAAAGTCAACCAATCATGAAAAGGTGCCTTTCCATTGTAGATAAGATCAAACCAATTCAACCAATCACAATGAAGTGGTGCAACTCTTCACCAATGGATATGACCCTTCATCTAAACGGATGCAACCCTTCGTACTCTAAGAATAGGGCTCCAAACTCCATAATTGTGGTGTGTGTGTGGTGTGTGGTATATGGTGTGTAGTGTAGTATACATGCATATATAGTTAAAGAGAGAAAATCATGTAGATTTCGCTTCGTTCTAAGTTAGCGAGATTCGAACCTTATTTCGATCACTAGATTTCTCTACATATTTGAGCGATTGTTGTATAAGAGTAATTGCAAATCACTTATCAATAAAAGTTTTCATTCTTCAATATTCGTTTATTCAATATTCACAAAGAATAGCATCCTAGCAGAGGTTCTGTACGAGCTGAGACCGAATTCAAAGCAGACGGAGGAATTGCGGGAATTGATGACTCCCCTTAAAGAGTGGATACAATTTGATTAACTTTAGCTTTCACTTGCATACCTTACAACTTTGCTTTGTTTTCTACTTATACTTTATATTTCGAAGTTTATGATATGTCTATGTGTCGTATTGTGTATTTGGTGTTGAGTCTTTTATATTAATCAAGTTATATGCTTTTGAGTTAACTTTAAGAGTGATTTTTGGGTTAACGAGATTGTGTATAATCACTAGATCTATGATTATAATGTTATTTAGTGAGCGAACATTTTTGGAATGGTAAATTACTAAATATGGCTATGTGAGAGCCACTCGTACTAAGCATAGTACTATTGTTATCCAGGTTTATATAATCGTCTTAATTCATTTACACTAGATTTAGAAAAGTCATTTCATGTGTTGCTCTATGGTGAATAATTGAATATCGGAGAGTCTAGAACCAAATCTGTTAAAGTAGTCTAGTGTACATAATATCTTTGATGATTTTGCATGTTCTCTTTGCTATACTTGTTCGTAGGGATAATCTATACTGATTTCTTCTACTCTAATCTATTTATACATTTATCTATTTATTTACCATCATATCCCAACTAACCCAACAACAATAAAAATTATCTATTTTTATTTTCTTTGTTCTATTACTCTTGTTGGTTTTTAGAACTGGTTCCTTCCCTATGGGATCGATATCTTTTAAAACTACATCAAAATTGTATACTTGTAGTGGTCACCATTTTTCTATTTTGATAAGTGGTACTGACAACACCTGTTTGTATTTTGCACTTTTAACTTATCGGTAGAAGAGTGGGGGACAAGGTTTTTGGCTTCACTATAGAATATAAGCCCTCAGAGTCAGTAGAGTCAAAACCTTGAGAATAAGTTTTTGGCATCGTTACCGGGGAAGGCAAGTGCGTTCTAGGGATCAAATACTTGGAGACTACGGTAATAAGTCTAAAAACTGAATAAATAGAAGGATTAAAGAAGGTCGCGATCACGACTATAGATCGTGCTCGTGAAGTTATACAACAAAACCTTCTGTTCCTTTTTGAAAGAAATCACAATCACGAAAAGCCTTTGCGAGCGCAACACGGGCCCCGGATTCTCCTTCACAATAAACAAGTTTACTCTTTTCTTTTCTTTTTCAAATTTTACACTGATGTTTGTTTTTTGTGTTTTCATTTTTTAGTTAAGTCTCTCACAATGAGGACATTGTGTTCTTTAGTGTGGGGGGGCATTTGTAAAAATCCCGAAAATCCAAAAAAAATAAAAAAAATTAAAAAAATTTGAAGAATATGATAATTTTCTTCGTTTTGTGTTATTTATACATTTTCCATACCTATATATACTAACATATGTTCGAAGGTTATTATGAGTGTTAGGTATTACAAGTTTGATGTTGGTGTATATTTCGAACAAAATTTTTTTGTTTCGAGTTTGAGCGCATGTTGAATTTGAGCGCTTATTAGCACAACATTTATCAATTTGGCAAGGATGAGTGGTGAGTAACATTAGAAAGCAACATTCCAACTAAGTTTTGATATACATTTCAATGCAACATAAATTAGTATAAGTTGTATAGTTTTAGTTTAATGCTATCGATAAGTTTAAGTGGAGTGATATCTAATAGTGTTCTTACTATGAGTTTTATATGCAAATCTCGAATAAGTCCTATAGGTATTGAGTGTGTTTAAAGTATTGGGAAACTATAGCCATAATACTTTGAAATTGATCAATAAAGGATGAGGGTATTAAGAGAAAAATCAAAAGAAAGAGAGGATAACCAATGAGTTATGCAAAAGGTGAGGAATGGTATGGAGAAGAAACTACAACCATTCAATGAGTGAAAAAAATAAAGTAGCATAGCACGAAAAATGGGTGCAAAGTACAAAGTACTTCAAAAAAACATATGCTTAAAAGAAAAAAATGAGAGAGTGGTATGGAGCATAAAATGCAACCACTACATGTTTAGCATCCTAGGTTACCTAAAAATGCATTGAGATCAAAATTATTCAAAGTGTGCTTCCTTTGTCCTTTTTCTTTATGCTATACTTAAGAGAAGAAAATATTCGAGCATGTTTATAACACTTATATGAAGACACGATTCGGTTGAACCTCCATTAAGAGCAAAGGTATGCAACTAGATTATATAAATTGCACATTACTAATTTGTGGGAAATGACGTTACTTGACTTGAGTATTATGCAATGTGGAATGTGGTACTCACTACAATAGTCTTTTGCCAAATAACGTACGAACTTGGATTACTAATTCTATACACTTTTATTATTTACCTTGAGGACGAGTC
Source organism: Euphorbia schlechtendalii (assembly GCA_949673415.1). Lineage (NCBI taxonomy): Eukaryota > Viridiplantae > Streptophyta > Magnoliopsida > Malpighiales > Euphorbiaceae > Euphorbia > Euphorbia schlechtendalii. Next base: position 18,487 of record CATIWQ010593607.1, read on the forward strand.
CAAAGTTAACTTTGGGGGTGTGATAAGTGTATATTTACACTTTTAATCATTATATTTTCAATCATAAAATAATATGTTTAGAGTCATTTTATACTTCATATAAAAGATTTCATGTGGTATGTATTTTTTTTATGAAAATGCAGAAACTAGGTGAATCTTGGGAGTAAAATGATCGAAAGAAGAAATCTATGCAAAAAGAGTGAAAAAGGTATAAAAAGATGTGTGGAACTTAAGGAATTTACAAAGGATCGAAGATGTCAAAGATTGGTAGAAATCGCAAAGAGGAATCATGTGAAAAAGGCATGTCACGATCGTGACACATATATCGCGGTGGTGACTTGTTAACCTTCATAACAGAAAGTTACTAACCAAGTATCCACGGTTGCGACATACATTCGTGGTCATGACCTTGAAAGTTTTTTAGTCAACTCTTCTCTTCTTTCAATCACCAGATAAGAATGATCAATCGCCATCAACTGTCAGACAAAAAGACACCTTTTGGAAGTCAACCAATCATGAAAAGGTGCCTTTCCATTGAAGATAAGATCAAACCAATTCATCCAATCAAAATGAAGCAGTGCAAATCTTCGCCAATGGACACGACCCTTCATCTTAATAGATGCAACCCTTCGTACTCTATAAATAGGGCTCTAAACTCCATAATTTCAATGTGTGTGGTGTGTGGTATATGGTGTGTAGTGTAGTATACGTGTGTGAGCATGGGATTCTAATCCCGACTCGCGAGTTCGATGATGAAGCTGTAATATATTTTCCTTTACTAGTCTTCCACTTTGACAAGGTCTCGGAGATCCTCGGGAGAAGCATTCCTTGTTTCTTTACAAACCTTAGATTTTTTTTAGGATAACTCATCAGTAACCAAGTCCAATTTGAACCAAAATCAGATCAAAAATCATGATCATCGATGTAACTAATATCGGTACCAATGTTAAACATTGGTACTGATGTTAAACATCAGTATCGATGTTATGACATCGGTACCGATGTCACGATATCGGTACCGATGTTGGCGAAATCGGTACCGATATTGATAAATTCCAATGACATTGGTACTGATGTCGTAATGACAGCATCAACAGAATGATTGTAGAATTCCGGAAATTATTGAACTAGTTTTCAATAATTGATTTCCAGTCACTTTCCACTATTAAGGTGGCTGGAAATGGCCCTCTATTAATGATGGATGAGACCTTAGGGAAGAAAATAATGGGAAAATGCCAAAAACCTACATGTAGCCTTTTTGACTTGGATTGAAGGGAGCTCACAATAAAAGGGGTCTCATATTCTGCATTTGGGGAGAGGGAACACACAAAGGATAAAGAATATCAGTGTATTTTTCAACAAAAGAAAGGTTTTATTGAACAAAATCTAGTTTTTCATACTAGCAACTACGCTACTTTAGAACATCTTTGATAACTTTTGAATCAGTAAAATTGGACAAAGAAATCATAAATACAATCTATAATTGCACGAAAATTATTTTACTAGAACTTTGTGGCGCAAAACTTGCTCCATTACTCTGTTTTCTCGAACCAAACTACCTTGACAATCAACCAAAGAAACGAGGACTTCCCGAAGGAGCTTCGCGGAACTCGGAAAAGGGGATTCTCAACTACGGGGTAAGCCGCTAAGTTCCTAGAGTTTGTGCTTATATTTATATGCTTTTACTTTTTAGAAGTTTCATTTATTTTCGGTTATTTCCAATTTTGCACACTAATCTGTTCTTCGAAATTTGCGATATGATTTCAAATCTGTTTTAATATTTTGTTTATATAAACATAATCTACACATCCTAATCATTCCGGAATGATAAAGATCATTCAAATCAGTTAAGTATAGAGAAAGTTATGACCATCTGAATTTTCTGTTTTTTGTTGTGCGGTTTCTACAGGTCAGGAAAGGGAACATCGGTACCGATGTTACAAAGCTGGTACTGATGTTACCTAAAATTTTTAACATTGGTACCGATGTTACAATACCAGTACCGATGTTACTTCTTTTTTCCTAAAAAATGCAAGTTTGTGTAATGTTTATTTATTATGGATTAATTAACGAAAATAATTTATTTATATGAACATATCAAGATTAAATTAATAATTTTGTATTAATCTTTTGGATATATTCCGAGAGAAAATTTAAATACCGGTTTCCCCGTAACCGGGGTAAAATTATTACCGTATTTAAATTTCCTTGAAATATGTACAAAAGATGATGATTATGTTCATGGGCCTAGAATTATTTATCACTTTCATTTATTTGTAAATAATTAAATTTGATTTAGGAAACCCCCACGAAGAGAACCCCATTCTCGGATATCCGACCCGACAAAATTCACATGCGGCATTTTCATTAATAAAATGAGCCACATACTTGTATAAAAGTGAATCATTTTTATAACGAAAACCATGAGCCTTTGTTGTCATTTTTTATTTTATTAGACCACACGGGTCTTCCAAATATTAAAATTAAATATATTTGGCATATTGGCAGATATTTGTGAAAATATTTGGTACTAATCTTTAAGGATGCAGGCAAGTTAAATTAGATTTATGCCTAGGATTTTATTTTCCTTCGGGTATCGTATTTATTTTAATAAAAATTATGTATTTGTTGGATTGGTTGTATAATAGGTTATTGATGTACTTATTCCCTTAGATCTCTTATATTTAGGCAATTTTGTAAAACCCCGAAACCTATGGTGTAACTAATCCCCCCGTAGACTAGGTACATTTTACTTTCCTATGTGTTTATTTTTCGCAATTTATTTATCGCTTTATGCATGTGCTATAAACTAAAAAAACAAAAAATATCTAGTTCAGTTCGAATATTATAAATGTGGCCTCTCACATAATGTAATTTAACTCAAATGACGACGAAATAGATAACTCATCCCAGACCCGAATCTCTTTTTTGTGGTACGGATTAGGCAAACCGATCTAAGTAGTACTGAATTTTCCCAGAAGAGCTGATCCGGGTGGTGACTCTATAACACAGACTAGGGATCCTGATCTCGAGTATTTCAAGCGAAACTTCTTTTCCAACGCGCTCTCTCGGAGCCAAAAAAACTATTTTCATTTTCGAAAACCCCACGCCCCATATCACGGGGCTGGCGCCTCGCAACAACTGCGTGGATGGAACGTCGTCCGCTCACAGTGGTGACTCCGATAGGAATCTTTTTCATAAACTTACAAGTTTAAAAGATTTTGGATGAGTATTGAAAACTCATCAAATGAGTTAATCCACATTTAAAATATCGAGCAAAAGCATATGCATTAGATGGATTAGCCATTAAGGTTAGGGTGCCCTATTTTACCGAGAAGCTTGCGAAAGTATACTTCGTGACCCCCTGGTGATAGGAGGAACTTAGCGAGTGGATCACTTGTTGCCATAGCACATGGACTCTCTTGAGAAAGAGAGGAAGTGTATCTTAGTGCAACAAGAACCTTCTACGTCAACAACCCAATGACCGAACTCATATAAGAAACCTTAGACACTTCCACTAGGATTACTAAAACAAAATGCATTTGTTTTTATGCAGGAGCGAACCTTAATATCCTTACAATGTTAAGATGAACCAAACCTAGAACTAGGAGCCTACCCCTTTTATACGCGGGAGACATAAGGTCAGATGAGATATGTTGTGCTATGTGCTGATATACATCACACACATTTTTTATGGCATCATACTAACCACAATCATTAAGCAGACACAAATAATGCACACACACATGCCATTATCCCAACATTGTCTACCTAGAGTTAGAAAGATGCGATGAGACAACATCACTTAGGGTTAGGACTACACATAACCAAGACAATACTTAATAAGCACTTGAACCTCTTAGAATCACGAACTTCTAAGACACAGGGTACAACACAATGTTTTACCCAAACTCAAGTCTAGGACTAGACAACGTGCCAAGACAGTGTCACCTAGGATTAGGACCACAACTTGGAGGTGTCTGAAAGATTCCCAAATCTCTTTTACCCAAATAAGGTAGCATACCTATTACTCCTCGAAACTATATGAAGAAGGGTATAACACATTGTTTACCCAACCTTTCACAAATCCTTTGAGACCTAAGCCTACTACCACATGGGTAATATAGCTGAACCACCAACACTATGAGCCTTATACCATATAACAGGCTTAAATGTCACACTGACACCATCTTTTTAGGACTTACTAGCTACAATTCACTTTAGGAGGAAGGGTATAACACATTGTTTACCCAACCTTTCACAAATCCTTTGAGACCCAAGCCTACTACCACATGGGTAACATGGATGAACCACTAACACTATGGGCCTTTTACCATGTAATGGGCCTAAATGTCACACGGACACCATCTTTTCGGTACTTACTAGTTACAATCTACCCATCATTGTATGAGGAAGGGTATAACACATTGTTTACCCAACTCTTCACAATTCCTTTGAGACCGAAGCCTATTACCACACGGGTAACATGGTAGAACCACTAGTCCTATGGGCCTTTTTACCATGAAACAAGGCCTAAAAGACACACTGACACCACCCTTGCCCCGAAAGTCAAAACTCACCAGCTATGATTATGACCTAATCACTCCCATTGCATGCATAATCATTACTCATACATATATCATTCATGATCTGATCTCCATTTCATGTACTTCAGCAAGGGTTTGGAGAAGGACTGAATGTCACCTTGTCAGAGTATCTCCAGTCGTGGCTAGGCAAGGAAGCATTCCAAAAGGTGTGCCATACACCGATTCTAGTGAGGACTCGGGTTTAGATTCAGGTTCAGTTCAGGATAAAGAGCAATATTCAATTCAGAGCATATCGTGGAAATGGCAGAACAATAGAATGTTTCAGTGGGAAACGATCAGCACAATCAGGATAGGCCGAAAACACCGCAATTTAAATCAAGCCAAGACATCGTCAATGTGCTTTTGGCAGTTCTTTATAGTGACCAGATTGCTCAAGTTATACAGTTTCATGCCTGCCAAAAATAACCAGAGGGTAGGCCCTCCGACAAGGAGCTCATCCAGAATCTCCAAGGTCCCACCATTGCAAACCACCCTATGAGGAGGAGGCCAGGCTCTGCTCCTCACACATTTCCATCCTCTAGCGGTTAGCTTGGCGTAGGAGGTTCTCAAGCAGTGAGTATATTCCAGTTCCCACCTAGATTGGGATAAACTAATCACGGAGCAGGCCAGGTGTTAGGAAATAGTGGCCAGGCAGGAGTTAGTGCGAATCACTAGATTGCGGATCAGTCAGTTCTACCCGGGCAATCAAGCTTCCAGTAAGTATTTCAGCCAGGTTACCAACAATTCGCAGCAACAGCAAGGCCATTTGGGGCATCTTTTGGCTTCCCCCCTAATACACAAGGGTTCTTACCCTAGTCCAAAGCTATCCCAAACTTCCTGGCTCCACCTTTCGGATATACTGCAAACATCAATACTCTAGCAATGCAGTATTAGGGTCAATTCTCAGCCCAACCAACTTCTACGCTTCCTCCCAAGGGTCCTGTATACCCCCAAGCTCCGTGTCATCAATTAGGTTGCCAAGCAAGGCCAGAAATGGGTTATTCGATTCCCCGGCCTAGCATGGAAGAGATGTGGCAACAGTTCTTGGCAACCCAAGCTGCTCAGCATCCAGGCTTCCAGCCCTTCAGCTATCCTGCACCACCCGTAGTGTCAAGTGTTGATTGGCTCCCTAATAACTTCTCAATGCCGGAGCTAGTGAAATTCAACAGGGAAGGAGACCTCCAGGCTCATTTAACTAACTATTAAACATGATGAGAGCTTGTCGAGTCAGCGATAAGATGCTGGCTAAAATGTTTATAGTGACACTGGTAGCTCTGGCCAACTAGTGGTACAATAACCTCCCCGTTGAGGTATCTCATGATTGAGAATGACTATCTGCGACTCTCATAGAACAATATGGCTTCAACTCCCATAGGAAGACCACTGTGCAGAATCTCGTGGCAGTAAGGCAGTAGCCCGGGGAGACATTTAACCCTTACTTTAAAAGGTGGATGGCCACTCAAGTCATGTTAAAAGATCGTCTCAGCCTATCGGAGATGATCACGAAGTTGCAGGCCTGAGCTTTACCAGCATATACGCAAAGATTGGGGATAGATACCTTTTCTTCTTATAACGAGGTATTTGTGAAAGCTGAAAGACTAGAGTGGATAGATTCCTTAAAGACGCCCATGGTACAACCCACCAGTAAGCCGTGGTTCAAGAAAAATGACTCGTGATCGTCCTCCTCCTCACAGTCTAAAGGAAAGCAAGCTGCAATCCAGTTGGTCCAGTCAGAGCCTATTGCAGCAGTTAGGCTATCGAAAGAAGAATACCAAGGGATTTCCCCTTATGAGGCTAATTTGGGTTTTCTCTTCACCAAGCTACGGGAATTGAAGAAGCTTGAAAGTGTAAAAACCTAGTCACTACCCAACTGGGAAGACAAGCAGAACTTTTGCAACTACCATGTCGCAGTAGGCCATCGCATGAATGACTATAAAGACCTTTTAAAACCCATATAAAAGTTGGTCAATGATGGGGTGGTAGAAGAACCAAGTTTGAAACCAAGTACAAAGACTAACCCGCTCTCGCAGTTTGACGGAGCAGTAATTCGGGACTAGAGGAGAAGCACATTTTGAGGAGTATCAAGGGAAATACCAGAGAGTTCGTGATGGTCATAGGTACTAGGATTAATGAAAACCAGGTCTTGGATATAGTTACCCGATCTGCTCCCGGGGTGAATTCTTTGGCATCAGTTCCAATGTCGGTTGAAAACATGACCAATGATTATGATATGTTTGAGTTTATGTACATTGCAGATGGGGTAAAAGAGGAAAAGCCCAAAGTAGTGAAGGAGAAGGAGAAGCCCATCGATTTGGATGGGTATGTTTTAAAGTCCCTGAAGAGGGGGAGCAAGAGAAGATACCCGTCAAGTGGAGGGTGAAGAAATTATGTATGGTAAGGGTCAGATCAACCTAGACTCCTACCAATTAAAGAGTGCCAAGAGAAAGAAGGAGCAGCCACAATATCCGTGGTAAACTCCCGCAGAGACAAGAGTGATAGAAGACGGGGTGTTGAGAGTGACCCGTAGTGGTCGAATATTCTGGAACAATCCCATCCAGCTTGGGTATTCATCAATCGAAGAAATCACCATGGACCATACAGAGCCACCCCTACCCCTAGTGGTCAATGAAGATGAGCTGGAAGTTGACCCCTTGGTCAACCAGCTCAAGAGCACAGAGTCAAAGTGTAGCATTTGGCAACTTCTACGCTTTTCTAAGGCACATCACCGAGGATTGGTACAGAAGTTAATGGAGATGGAAGCAACACCGACTAATTCGATGATCGAAATGTGCTCAGCCATTAGACAGGGAATACCCCTGAAAAAGAGCCCTGCCATTACGTTCAATTGGTCGGACCTCCCACCGGAACAAAATCACAACAAGGTCCTCTTCATTAGGGTCAATATTTTTGACAGGTCTATTCCATGTGTGATGGTGGATGACGGATCTTTTCCCTCTAAAGGTGCTGCGTCATCTTGGATTAACTAAAAACATGCTGGAAAGGTCAGATACTGTGATCTAGGCCTACGATGACTCAAAATGTTGGGTGTTAGGAACATTCACAATGACAGTGACTGTAAATGAGGTGACATCTGAAGTAAAATTCACCGTGTTGGACATACCTATCTCATACTCCTTGCTACTAGGAAGACCTTAGATCCATGCACTTGGCGCTGTCCCCTCCACTCTCCACCAAAAGATTAAACTGATTCACCAAGGGAAGCTAGTTACCATAGAGGCGGATGAAGAATCCCTAATGGTGGCAATAACTTTCGCGGAACAAGGCCCAAGGGTGGCTATGATTGGCCAAGAAACTAAGGTAAAAAGGAAGAAGGTGATTCTTATGGGCTACCATTACTTCTCGGCTGGCCTGAAAAGGATTATGATGAAGCAGGGATTTGTTCCAGGTAAAGGACTAGGGAAATATCACCTAGGAGTTTTGGAAACCATCGATCCTCTTCTACTGACCCCTAGAGCTAGACTAGGATTTACTCCCCAATACAAAATCTACAAGCACAAATGACCATCCTTCTGTAACATGGTTAGCGTGTGCACCATTGAAGGGGGGAAACAATACTTGGGAGATAGCGAACCCGTGGCAGTGGGCGGAGAATCTGTGCCCGGATTCGAAATCTTCAATAATGTGTATAATTTCGCAAAGGAGAGCATGTTGGCTCCGATAATAAAGTTTGTGAATCGCTCGAATGAAGCTAAACACTTAGAAGGGACTAGTACGACGGAAGGGACCCTTGAAGTAGTTATGGTGGTTACCAAGAATAAAGGGAAGGCCAAGATGTTCGTGGAAGAAGAACTTGAATCTGAACCTATGCAAGATGAGGTACAGGATGCACTTGAAGCCATCACCAAGGCCCTCGCAATGCTCATGAGGAAGAAAGAAGGAGGTGTCAAAGATCAACTAGCTGCAGCAACAGAGGCCCTCACCAAAGCAACCGCCTAGGAAAAGAAGACCACCCTTACTGAGACCGCTATCTAAGAGCCAGCCCCAGTGATAAGTGAAGACCCTCCACCTGTGGAGGAGAATGATGTTAATGATGTAATTTTTAATATTGATAATGTATTTAACATAAAAGAGTTCAGTCTATGAGGCATTTTCATCAATGAATTAGAACTTTGCTTACTTGTGTGATGTTTTGCCAGATGGAAGCATGCATTTTCATGACCATTCACATAACGTTTTTAGCATAAATGATTCCTCATTGCATGAAATCAATTTAAGCATGGATGAATCGCCTAAAATAGTGATGATTTCGAGTGATCTGACTCTTGGGAAGAATGTGAGATTAAAAATGTACTTAGAAAACACGTGGTAGCATTCGTGTGGTCTTACGAAGACATACCAAGGGTTGATAGAGCAATCATTGAGCATAGAATCCCCACCAATCCACAAGTCAAGCTAGTCAAGCAAAAGCTACGAAGATTGCAACCTGAGTAGGTTGAGAAGGTGAAAGTGGAAGTAGCCAAACATATAGAAGCCAAGTTCTTAGAAGTGGTGGAATATCCTACGTGGCTTGCCAACATTGTACCAGTTGTAAAGAAGGATGGGAAAGTTCGGGTATGTGTTGACTTCCGGGATCTGAATAAAGCCTCGCCAAAAGATGACATCCCTTTACCTCATATCGACATCTTGGTCGACAGTGCTGCTAGAGATGCCATGTACTCGTTTATGGACAGTTTCTCGGGGTACAATAAAATCCTCATGGCAATCGAAGACAAGATCAAAACCACCTTCATTATCGAGTGGGGGTTTACTGATACAGAGTCATGCCTTTCGGATTGAAAAATGTAGGGGCAACCTATCAAAGAGCCGCCATAACCCTACTACATGACTTAATTCACAAGGGGGTAAAAGTGTATGTGGATGATATGTTAGTTAAATCTAATACTCGGGAAGAGCATCCATTTATCCTCAATAGATTTCTCACCTGAATTGAGAAGTAAAATCTACGCCTCAACATGAAGAAGTGCGTGTTTGGGGTCACCTTAGGAAAGTTACTGGGGCATATAGTGAGTCAAAGGGGTATAGAGATGGACCTTAATAAAAGCCAATCCATTGGGAAGATGCCAGTGATAAAAATAGAGAAGGAAGTACAGTCATTCTTGGGATCCCTGTAGTACATCAGCAGATTCATCGCCCGCTTAACCACCATTTGCAAGCCAATCTTCAAGTTGCTATGGAAACAGCTGCCGGTTGTGTAGAATGACCAATGCCAGATCACATTCGATCAAGCAATACCTGATCAATCCTCATGTTCTAAAAACTCCCATTCCGGGACATCCTCTTATCCTTTACTTGGCCGTCTAAGTCCTCTGTTGGGGTAATGCTAGTGCAAGAGGATGATGACAAGAAGGAGCATACGGTATATTACTTAAGCAAGAAATTGCTGGAATATGAGACCCGCTACACATTAGTAGAGAAGATTTGTGCTGCAATGATATGGATAACCAAGAAACTACGCCACTACTTCCAATCATATAGGGTGCAGGCAGTGGCTAAGGTCGATACCATGAAATACTTGTACCGATCTCCCACATTGGCAGGCAAACTTTCCCGTTGGTTGTTGCTTCTCTCTAAATTTGACATTGAGTACATCACAAGGAAGGTCATCAAAGGACGAGCGGTTGCTGAATTCTTAGCCAATTAAGCGATGGATTCTGTTTATGTGGAAAACTTGGAATTCCCAGATGAACAATTATCCTTGGTAGAAGAGGTTAAGAGGGAATGGACCGTGTACTTTGATGGTGTAGTGAATCGTAAAGGAGCAGGCCTAGGAGTAATTTTGATCACACCACAAAATGAAGTCATCCCATTGTCCAAGCTCTTACAGTTCACAGTCACAAATAATGGGGTAGAATATGAAGTTTGTCTATTTGGCTTGGAAGCACTGAATAATTTGAGAGCCAAAGAAGTCTCCATCATCGGAGATTCAGCCTTGGTGATTCGGTAAGTGACCGGTCATTGGGAGATCAAGGAAGATTCACTCCATCCATATATGGATGTAGTGTGGATAGCCTCTACCAAGTTCGAAAAATGTGTCTTTCATCATGTGTTACGAGAGGATAATCAAATGGCAGACTCCTTAGCCACTCTAGCCTCCATGTGGGAAGGACCTCAGACTCAACCCATCAAACCATTAATTCTACAATCATCCACAAAGCCCTATTATTGTAGAGCAGTGACAGTTGATGCAGATTCAGATTCTGGCTATTGGTACTTAGACATCGTCCGATTCTTAAAGGATGGGGCATATCCTGATGGGGCAATAAACTTAGATTGCACTTCTATTCGTCGCTTAACCTTGCGGTTCTGACTTCTTGATAATGATCTATTCTGACACACTCCGGAAGGATTGTTACTTCATTGCCTGAACGAGAAAGAAGCTCTACTCGTAATCAAACGACTACACGTAGATGATTGTGGGCCACACATGAACGGCATAGCTCTGGCCAAGAAAATCCAACAGGGATACTATTGGACTACAATGGTCGCAGATTGCATTCAAAAATTTAAGGAATGTCACGAATGCCAAATCTATGGAGACTTTAGCCATCTGCCTCCCTCAGATCTCCACAACTTATCTACACCCTAGCCATTCTCAGCATGGGGGATCGACATAATTGGAGAGATTCACCCTTCCTCCAGTAATGGATACAAATTCATCATTATGGCAGTTGATTACTTCTCTAAGTGGATAGAGGTTGAATCCTACTCCAACATCACCACAAAGAAAATGGCCAGGTTCATAGAGAAGCACATCTTCACCCAGTATGGGATCCCCCACCATATAGTCTCAGATAATGGAGTTCAATTCCAACGGGTAATAACAGAGCTGATTGAGAAATATGGTATTGATCATCATCACTCTTCGCCATATAGACCACATGCTAATGGGGCAGTAGAAGCAGCTAACAAGTCCATAAAAAAGATCCTGAGAAAAATGGTGACCACTTATCGAGATTGGGTGGATAAGCTACATTTCCCAGTTTGGGGCTACAGAACTAGCATTCGAACTCCTACGAATCAGACTCCATTCTCACTCATGTACGAAATGGAAGCAGTTTTACCGGTTGAAACAGAGGTTGGATCTTTAAGGATAGCCCTCAAAGCCAAGCTAGGGGAGTTAGAATGGGCTAGAGCTAGATTCGAGTAGCTTAGTATGATTGACGAGCATCGTGTCAAAGCCTTAGACCATCTTTAGATGTACCAACAATGAATAGCCAGAGCATACAACAACAAGGTCAAGCATAAAAAAGAACCCCTGAAAGTAGGAGATTTGGTATTGAAATAGTTGAGACCTTTGAATGTGGATGTCAAAGCAAAATTCATGCCCAATTGGGAAGGTCCGTTTGTAGTCAAGAAGTGCTGAGCAAAGGGACAATCAAGATCATGGATATGGATGGTAATGAGTTTGTCAACCACGTCAATCAAGACAGACTTAAGCGCTACCACGTCTAGGAAAAGAAATAAATCTAGAAAAGTAGTATAAAAAAATACAAATACAAATAAGCCCTTCAGCTGACACTTTGTTGGTTGAGCAAAAATTAGGGCCTTTTTTCACAAAAAAAGTAAAATAAAATAGTCTACTGAGTTGAAAACCCGAAAAGGGAGATTCAAGCAAAACGTAGGACAAAGAGTGAATAAAACCATTAGTTAGAAAACCTGAGAGGGCAATGTAATGACAGGAGTCAGGTCATTCGAAACATTTTTACTTCAGCTTATTTCATCAATGAAGATATCATTTCTTGCTGAAAATGTTTAATGTGTATGCTCATGGAAAAAGCGTGAATGCCAATGGTTGAAAAGTCACAAGTAAGCAACGAGCATTTCATAATATGTTTAGTTCTAAAGAAAAGGCAAACAAATCTGATAGAATTTTACCACATTGGTATACTCTATGAAAAATTCAATTAGTTTTATTCTTTAATAAAATAGCATCATTCATCTATTGTCATAAGGACTCAGCCTATTGTCCCTCCTTAATCACTTATGCGATAAAAGAAAAACAACATCAAATAAATGTGGCAAAGTTATACAAACCCCAATGTATCAGAGGTAAAGAAAGTACAGCAAAAGCTACGCTATAAAAGGTCACATTGGCCAGAATCCTAATCCCTGCCGGTAGAACCTTCTAACTCCTCGTCTTCTCCACCAAGAGACTCCTGGATCCTACTCGCATCATCAATATCATCCTCAGAAGCCTCAGGACAGAGAATAGATCCTCCAGACACCTCCTCGAAAGCTGGCGAACCTAATCCTCCTCAGCTGCTTGGTGATGGCTCGATCATCGGCCTCCATGTTCCCGACCTCAGCCGTTATCCATACCTTGCCTTGGCTCTTACCCTTTCCCTTATCCCGAGAAAGATCCCTCTCCATCCTCTAGTTATGCTGTTATGCCAATGCCAGCTGATCTACTAGCTCCTGAGCCTTAGCCTCCTTAGAAGACCGAGATTAGCGTTCCAATGCAAGCAAAACCTGACATAGAAAATCACACATCATGTCATTTATCATCACATCACAATCACATCATGCATGAAATATTATCTTCATAAGGAACCAGCAAAAACTAGAAAAGAAAAAGTGGATAATCTTACCCCTGCGGTGCTGTTCTAAGCAATGATTAAATCCTGGGTTGACATGTACTGGCGCGCCATCCTCTCCTCCTCATCTCTTCGAGCCTGGAAAAGTGAAATGTCAGCATGGAGGTAAACAAAAAATGAGAAGAAGCATGGGAATAAAGGATCTCACATGAGTAGTGTCCTGTGGGATGAAGTCCAGGATATGATGACTAGGAGGAAGTTCTACGCGAGTAGTATCCCTAACTAGAGAAAGGAGAGAGAAGGAAACATCTATAAGAGTAGTCACCCGATCCTCCATGCTATCAGGAGGCGGCATGGAGGGACCCGCGAATCAGCTAACCTCAACACGGGCACGCTTGCTGCCACCCATCTGTAATCATACGAACCAAGTCAACAATCAATACGAAAAAGAAACATGAAGAGAATGACATGTATGATAAAAGGAAAGTCATACTCCGGGCGTGCCAACCTAAGAAGGCTATGAAGCATGAGTCGCAGGGTTGTGATAGGCATCCGTACCAGGCATATCTCCGCCAGGGCCACTGCGGTCATCTCCACCCTGGTCATCTCCATTGCGTTCATCACTATTATCATCATCATCCTCATCCCCCTCATCGAATAGTTCCACTGTGACCCTACAGAGAACGTCCTTGGCATGACACTGATGCCACAACTCGGTGTCATCATGCTAGAGTCGAGGGTAGGGCGGTAAGAGCAATGTCAAATGAATATGATAATCATTGTCAATGCTCTTGATCACGACTCTATTCCCCTCAAGGAAATCCATACTATCAGCAAGAGTTGTGATCGTCAAATGAGGCCAAAATACGCTCATCGGAGGATGAGGAGGCATAGGCCGAGCAGCAACAGTGGAATCCCTCCACTTTCAGACTCGCTCACTGAAATACCACTCGTAAGACTAAGGGCTCTCCAGGACAAGGCATCAATCATCTACATCTTTCCTCACCTCCAAGACATCATCACAGTTGGGTATGACCTCCTAGGGATCCTCCTTAATATGCATAACTACAAAAGAAGATGATTCAATCATCAACTTGTAGCGTAGAAAGAATAACATGACAATAAAGTTCTAAGGATGAAAAAGAGTACTTGATCACGGGAGAGATGGCTGATACACTCATGATAGCCTATCTTTCACTTGCGTAGGCCACTCACACGATGGCACCATCAGGGTAATAAAGGTAACCTCTTACTTTGGGGCATCCTCGAAGATAGGAAGAGGGAGTACATGGTACTCAAAAGCCCAAACCTGCAAGATAAACACATTTAACTATGTCAGTATGAGAATCGAGTTTTGCAAATATAATCCATGAATGAAAACACTCAAGAACCTGGAGGAGAAGGTGACTGAGCTTGAGGGTCTTATTGTGCACCCTCACGGCATAATCCAAGCAGTAATACATCTGCCCAAGTATAGCCTGAGGCCAGTTCCAGCTTGGGATGTTCGTCACATCCTCAACTGTCGATATAATCCCATAATTTATCTTGTTGGTCACTACGGGAAAGAATATGATAGTCACGAGGCTGATGATGAAAGCCCTCACTGCCTAAGGGTGAAGCTCCTCTAGAACCATTCGAATCCTCCGCTATAGTTGTAGAGGTCGCCATACGCCAACTTTCTCGCACGGGGAAACATGCCAAATAACTCTTCTACTCTACTCGCCACTCAAGTCAGGGTAGGAAACCAGTCCAAGAAGACGTCAAAACTGATGGTGGAGCCATCCCAGCTCAAGCTCGTCATGGCCACAATGTTGGAAGGGGACATAGTCAGCTCCCTAACTGGTAAATGAGAGGTGTGCGTCGTCTTCGACCAGCACTCCACCATCGCAGTCAAGGCAGCATGTGATAAATGCAGCATCTAATCAGGGAGCACACTCACGATGCCCCCAAAACTAGTGGCCTAGATGGCTGCCTCCAAATCTGCATTGCTACGTATCTTGGCCCACCAAGAACTCAACGTATGAATACCACCAGTATTCACAAATAAATACGTCTACAAAAAGAAAGTAAGAGAAGTGGTCATCCACGACGCTACTTTATCCCGCAAAATCAAGAAAAACGGAAGCAAGCAAGCCCATAAATCTAAAGTTAAAAATGAAGAAAAGGTGAAAAATGCAAACTGATGTTAGCTAACGTAGACACCGATGTGTTAACATTGATTGCGATGTGACAACATCGGTACCAATGTGGCAACATCGGTACCAATGTTAACACATCAGTATCGATTTTAGGTCTACAAACCTAACATGGGTACCGATGTTAAGGTTGCAGAAACAGCAACCTTCACCGTTTGGAGATTTCCGGCAAAAAATCATCCTAAAAAATCAAAATTTCATGAAATTAAGCATTCTAAACGTCTAAATGACCTTAAATACTACCTATTCATGGATCGATTCTACACAAAATCGGCTCCAATCCAAGTTTTAGTCTAAAATCCTAAAAATAAAATATTGGAATAATCGAAATAAATGAGAGATTATCGGGTTACCTGGAGTTTCAAAACGTGTTCATAAATGCTCGGGATGAGGGAAGTAATGGGAGAAGTGAGGGAGTAACCCACAAACTCATCCGTAGCATCAAAACTGTACCCTTGAGCCACGGAGCGTGATCGAAATCTTGGGTTTGCAGGATGAATAGGGAGAGACGAAGCAGCAATGTTTGGGGTTTCTTACCCTTAATCTTAGCCCTCATGATAAAAAAATCAAAAATTTTACCAGATAGAAGAAAATCAAAGATGTTTTGGGAGAAAATTCGTAATGATGATAATGAAACAAAATGGTTTTTTTTCAAAATGTATAGGTTCTGTCGCTGGAATTCATGACATCAGTACCGATGTTGATATGTCGGTATCGATATTTCCTATACAGGTACAGATGATAACTTTTAATTTTTATTTTTTTATTTCTTCTTTTAAAAATTAAACTACAATAGAAGATTTTCTATCAATGGACCTTTTACAGTCTCCTTTTTCTGACTTATTACAGTCAATGGACCTATTACGATCTGCATCTTCTGGCTTATTATAGTCAATGGACCTTTTACGGTCAGCATTTCCCCGATTTATCACAATCACCGGACCTGTTACAATCCACATTTTTCTAACTTACCACAGTCAATGGACCTATTATGGTCCACACTTCCCTGACTTATTACAATCACTAGACCTATTACGTTCCACATTTTCTAACTTATTACAGTCAATAGATCTATTACGGTCTTCATTTTCCAACTTCCTACAATCAATGAACCTATTACGGTCTGCATTTTTTCATGGACCTATTACGGTCCACATCTTTCTAACTTATTACAATCAATGGACCTATTACGGTCCGCACCATTCTGACTTATTACCACTAAAAGAAAATTCACGTTTTGCAATGGAAAGCTTGCAATGGAATTTTTTCCGTTGCAAATTCCGTATCTTGCAACGGAATTTGCAATGAAAATTGTTTTCCCTTGCAGATTTATTAGAATTAAAATATTGACTATATTTGCAATGGAATTTACAAGTGTTTGAAAATTCCGTTGCAAAATAACTGGGCGAGAAATGATGGAGGGAAATATGCAACGGAAATTGCAAGTATTGTAAATTTCTGTTGCAATTGTAATGTAACGGAATTAAACAATAGTAATTGCAATCGAATTTCCATTGCATGTGGAGTAAAAAAATTTAAAAAATTAATAAAAACAAATAAAGTAAGATATTTTAATAAAATTCCTAACCCATTGTTCCTCTCTTCTCCGTCTCCTTTATTGCTTTACTCTCACCATGACCGCCAACATCCTGCCATCGTCCAATGCTTCAACGGAGTGACCAAAATTCTTAAATCCTTTCAATCACGTCAGAGACTTGTGCTTTCTTGTTAGTATTTGTTCTCACTTTCATCTCTTCAGTGCCTTATCTCCACCCAATCAAATTGAGCATAACCCTAAACCCACAATCTGAGGTAAATCGTACTTAAATTATTATTGTTCATATCAAATTCTTTCAAATTTAAGGTATATCTGACTATAATTGTTGCAAATTGTTGAATCCTATTGTGTTTGTGCATTACAGTATTGGCTTCTTTTCCTTGGTCCACTTTTGTTTATTTGGGCGTTAAAATTTTTGTTGGTTGTTTATCTTAGGTCTGCTTTGTTTTTAGTCTTCTTCCTCCAATTTGAGTACTGGAGAAATTTCATTTATTTAGAATTTATTTGTGCATACCCAATATTTGTGCTCAATCTTGATATGTATATAATAGAATGATGACCCTACCATCAATTCGGACCCTTGGTCTCAAAACCCACATTTTCCTCCATGTTCTCTCATATTTTGATTGCAAAATCTTATAGGCTGTTGATAAATGGAAGTGCATCAAAACTGAAAGGGGAATAAAGCTACGCTAAAAGCTTCAAAGATAGGGAAAGGCTTTCATTTATACACAAGATTAGTTTACAAAAGGAACATTCTACACAATAAATTTACAGCCACATAATACACAATAGACGTACAGCCACATAATAGTTTATAAATTTAAACTAGCCAATTTCTCAGCATATATATACCAGAAAAATCTCAACTATTCTAACAGACAACTGCGATAGAGGCCGCACACATTCAATATGAGTCAGATAAATGAAAGATAAAAAAATTATATAATATCATGAGAACACATAAGCATATGCAGGTGCTGCAATGTTGAGAAGAAACTTGGTAGGCTGATTTGAGACTTGTTTGTTTTTAGCAAACG
>CATIWQ010593621.1:0-10294 GCA_949673415.1 Euphorbia schlechtendalii
TAGTTGTAAGTGTGATTTTCTTTTATTAGAGATTGTCACGAGTGGACTCATATCCTGACCACTAAAAATTCTTGCTTACAACCGAGCTTGCTTTTTTTCTCTTTCACATAACATTTTAGTTTCCAGGGTGTCATTTTTACAATTTTTTGGGTTTGATCTGAACAATGTTTATCTCTGCTTCTTTTCCAGGTCTAGAGTGCATACTTAAATTCGGTTCATTCTAATCATTAACCCAGATATATCACTTAAGATTCATATTAGCATGGTTATTATGGAATTGCATTTAGTTCTGGGTCTGTTTGTTTTATGTCATAGTTGGAGTCCCATGTTTGGTAATTAAATTGAAGAATTTGATTGGAAATACAAATCAAAGTTACAATATTAACTTGCAGATTGGATACGACGCCATGGTCAGAATTAGTAAATGTGTCTGTTGCAACTGCTACTGTATCATAACCACCCTTTAAATGGCAACATTGTAGCTCTTGATGCATGATACCTTAGGGTTTAATTGGTTTGAAGAGTTTTCAATAATGGGCTTTTCTTTAAATGGTGGATGAGCCTTACTATATGTTTTATCTTTGAAGAGTTTTCAATAATGGCTTTTTCTTAAGTCAATTTTTGGTGAAAAGCGGTTTTTTATGTTTTTCGTCATCTAAAAATAGTTGTAACCAAGTGCTTACAATTACAGAGGTGTTTCTCAAAACTTCTCATTTTCAACTTTTAACTTAAAAGTAAGATTTTAACTTGTAAGTTAGACAATGAAATGTTTCTGATAACTTTTTTAACTTAAAAGTTAAAAAAAAGATAGAAGTTAAAAGTAAGTCACTTATAAGACAGAAGTTAAAAAAGTATAAGGTTTGAGAAACACCCCTACATTTTACTTGTTAGCAACTGAAAAAGTTAAGTGTGTGTCGGATTTAAATCAACTATCTTCATTTTCCTGTCCTCTTACTCCGTCACCCATTTAATGTGTCTATTTTAATTTCATATTTTTGGTTTTTAGATAATTTTTTAATGAGAGACAGAGAAAGAGATAGGATAATGGGGACATGATATATAATTTCGTATAAATCCAAGTTTGTTCCTAAGTTATTGGGAGATTAAAAAATGAGTCCCAATTACTATGTAAAATTTTAAAAATCGTACCTTTATTACACATAATTAGATATCGAATAAAGATATCAAATTACACATTACAAATGAAATTTAACATTAGAAGTAAGAAATTAATTA
Source organism: Euphorbia schlechtendalii (assembly GCA_949673415.1). Lineage (NCBI taxonomy): Eukaryota > Viridiplantae > Streptophyta > Magnoliopsida > Malpighiales > Euphorbiaceae > Euphorbia > Euphorbia schlechtendalii. The sequence goes on from CATIWQ010593621.1 coordinate 1,237, forward strand.
TCAAGATGATCATACAAAAAAATGTTTACGGATAGTTCTAACTGAAAGTCATTAATAATAATGTCCTTGTTAATATTCTATAACATGTTTTCAATGCAATTACTCCCTCCGATTTTTAATATTTATCATTTTAGACTTTGAACTTTGGTTCCTAATATTTGTCATATCAAAATATCAATGCACTTTTTAACAAGATTTTCCTAATTTACCCTTGCATTAATTAGGAAAGATATTAAGTGTACATTAATTTATAAATTGGTAATTAAGAAGTGATAGAATTTTATTATGAAGTAAAATGGTTAAAATAGTCATTTTATAGTGCATTGAATGTCTTATTGGTTTTGATGAAAATTCTGAAACGAATATATATTAGGAATCGGAGGGAGTATTATCATGCATATAATTTCTTATTGATATTTTTTCCTTCCTTTAATGAGCTAAAATTATAAATTAGTAAAAACGTGCCCCTTCATTTGAACTGTTTACCAAAGTCCCTTCTTTAAAGCACATGCTCAGGTTTGTGCATGCGTACAGCTACACCAAACGAGCCCTTTTATATTTATTTGTTTAAGCAACTATTTTTTGAGTTGGACTTGTTTCGAAATTAAAGACAGTAATTACACAACGATTTTGATCTCAAGTTCCAAATGATTTCTGATTAAACGGCATGGTTGAAATTGTGATTGATTCTTTGTACCTTAATTATCAACTCTTCAACACATGTTATGTTGGAGTTTTCACTAATCGGAAATAATCAATGAATATAATATTTTAGCTAGATGTCCTAACATGTCAATTTATAAGGCCTCAACTTTTAATTGAAAAAACTTGAAATATTTTTTGGCACAATAAACTTGAAAGCTTTTTAGGAAAATGGATATTAAATTAAAAATGCTTAATAAGATTGACAACACAAGATGAGAAATTTGAAACCACTGTTATTTCATCTGAATAAGCTGTTCGAGTTAGAGAATATGGTTAATCAAATGGCTATGTTTATGTACAATAAAATGTGTTTTCAGGAATATGAATATTTGAAGAGATTATGTTTCAAAAACACATAATATCAAAATTGTTGGATGAGAATAAATGAATAAAACTGTTTTTTTAGGAGCCGGAAGATTCACTTTTACTTATGTTACAACCAATATCACTTTCAAAGGATTGGTCCATGATGAAAACGTATTTCTATAGTTAGTCAAGTTGGTATTGTTTAGATTTAATTTCTCGTATAGATTGATTTTGAATCGAAAGATTTCATTAATGTTTTACATGGTGGTTAGGCTATGTAAATGTAATTCTTTGACTTTGAGGATTGAACGTAAATGTTTTGTTTAATTTACGGAAGGATGACTACCTTTTTAGTTGACTTTGTCTTCCAATTTCACGGCTGTCTACTTTTTCTTCATTTCTATACTTTATAATCTTTTCTATCATTTTAAATATTTATGTCAGTAAAGACATTTGACCAGCTCGGACAAAATGACAAAAATGAAATTTGTTAAGAAATAAGAATGTGATGCAAGTTGGTTGCTAAGGGCCCTATTATAACAGTTGATCCCAGAAAAATATATATGAAAAATCGAATTAATATAACATATAATAACGTGGAGAAAAATGAATATAGGAAAGTAAGGGATGCCGAAAATTTTAATAAAGCATTGGAATAAGGGACAAAATATAAGACCCCTTCTACGCGTTCAGAGGTACTTTCTACATGCTGAATACTAAACTGAATTAAAGTCATATACGTTGATTTATCGTGATTACTTTGATGAATTTAAAATCGTAAATATCATTATCAAATTGAAATTATTTCGATGATTCTACCAAGTTTTCAATCGGATAAAATCATAATATTTAAACAAGAACCTTGAATGTAAAAATATTAAGATTTTGCCCACACCAAAATAGTATAATCAATTTTAGATATTTAAATTTGTTCAAAAAACATGAATTTTGTTGAATTATACATGTTCCGAAAATACATATTTTTCCGAGTATAAAGCAGGTTTTTGATTAAAAAACATGACTTTTCGAAAGAAGTAACAGAAGATTTTTCTGTTCAAGCTGTCCTGCAACCTCGCTCCCGGGGTCGATGTTCCCAGACCCCCGAATCGTGATCGAATCCGAATAAGTCGACACATATCACGATCACATTGAACAATTAATCAATCCAATTACACTAAATTATTATATATATATATATATTCACAAAAAAATAAAAAAAAGTTTCATATATACGACTGGTGCTCATGCAAAATTACTGAGTAATTATATATTATCTATTGACTTTAAATTGGACTATCAAAATTGTCGAGCTATATCAGTTTTTTTATTCAATATCAGATCAAGTCAGTGGCGGAGCCGGGGGTAGCAGAGATGGTCAGCCGCCTCCCCTAATGACCAGATTTCTTAGCAACCTTGTGAATTGGCTAATCTTGTCACCGGTAATAATGGCTTCCGCCGCCCTCCCTCTGCAATTCTTTTGGTCTTCCCTTTGAACCTTTCTTAATTCTGTATTTATTCTTTTTAGCCTAATTGAATAACTTAAACGACAAAGTTTTGGGCTTCATTTTTTAGATCCAAACAACACCGTTTGGCTCTTTTATGGTATATTTAATTATTTATTAAATCATTTACTGTCCAACTCTGGTGTTTTTGCCCACTTTTTTTACTTTAAAACATGTTGCTACTTTGCTTCTCAATATCAGTTTTAATCCCAATGAAATCACAACAAATAGGTTATTTTTGTTCCATTTTTTCATAATCAGTCAATTGCTTGTTTTAATTTCGACATTTTAGGGATTTAGTTTGCCAATTTGCATTATTTTTTCAATTGAATTGTGCTTTACTTATAGTTTAGTTGTGTTTCAACATTTTCAAGTAGAGTTAGAAGTTGGAACAAAAAAAATTAATAGGTATTATCAAAGCTAGTATTTCGGGATCCACATATCGCATGGAGGCAGACATGGTTCTATTATCTCCATTTGTATGCGTACATTCTTTGTGTTTTTTTAAATTGATGGCTTACGTATGAAGCAGTTTATGAGTTCTAAATTTTTTTATCTTGCTTATCTAAATTTGTTTGGTCCATTTTGCAAAAAATTAGTGGCAAATTAATATAAAAAATCAAGTCAAACAACATGACGGTTCTTTACAAAAGATAGATGACATAATTTTTCCGGAACATTTTATGTGGAAATTCGCCCTTCTTATTTAGAATCCTGGTTCCGCCATCAAGTCATCTAATTTCAAACTTCTAGATTCCAACGAATTGGCAGTTTAAATAACTCAGTGAAAGTCTGAAAGATGATCAAGTTGTTAAATCAATCCCTAAGCATTTGAACAAGTTCTAGCACAATATTATGGAGAACTTCTGGAACTTCAAGTGATCAAGCAATATTTTATAGTTGTCACGTGAGCTGATTTTATTTTTATAATGTATACTATCAATATTAATGAAAATATTTCGTTACTAGATGATTAAGAGGTAAGGTTTAATGCATCATTAGCTGTTCCAAGCTTTTCAAAAAATCAGTTGTCCTAAACTTTTAAAGTACCTTGTAACTACACTTTCATAAAGTGTATTACTTTACTCCCTAAGCATCACGTGTCAGCTTCTGATTGGAGATAAAAAAAAAATAAAAAATGATTTTTTTGAAAAGTTAAACTAACCAGAAGTTGACATGTGATTTTAGGAAGTTAGTCGGTGTGCATTTAAGAGAATATGTTTACCATCATTCTATAATTACAAACATAATCTTTTTTGGTTGTTTATTATCATATATTTTACATTTTGTTTTTAAGAACCATTATTTATTATCATTTAAGTTAATATACAAAATGTTATAAACAGCTTGAACGATATTGTCCGCTTTGGCGCCGTTCATGGCTAACCTCACGGCTTTAAAACGCGTCATTCAAGTTAAGGTCTTCAGGGCTTTGTTTATATACAAACTCAGTGGATCATCCGAGAGCGATGTGGGATATTCAATCCTAACACACCCCCTCATCGCGATCGTGCTGATAACGTGTTATAAACAGCTTGAACGATATTGTTCGCTTTGACACCATTCACGGCCAACCTCATGGCTTTAAAACACATCATTCAAGTTAAGGCCTTCAGGGCCATGTTTATATGCAAGCTTAGTGGATCATCCGAGAATGATGTGGGATATTCAATCCTAACACAAAAAAAACATTATTGATAAATTTGTTAGCAGTCCTAGACATCGATATTGAGTTGTCTTGTTTTCAAAGATTTGAAGCGCAAATGTGTGAAATATTATTTTTTAGAATCAATTCACTGTTTACACTTTGCAGCAGAATTGACTGAAAAAGTTACATGTGCAACCACTTATAAAAATTTCAGATGGATCCAAGGTTGAAAGATTTTTGCTAAGTTTGAATATCTTACATTAATAGTGAGTTGACAATTTTTCATTTACATTAAAAACACTTTTTTTCTCTTAAAAAAAAGACTACTAACGACCTGCGATGTAAAAATGTTTGTTTTTTTTAGTTTAGCTTCATAATGAATTAAGCTTGATGCTGAATTATAGCTTTATGCACAAACAATCAATTACCTGATAATGTATTGTATGGGGTAGTCAAAATTGCTTGGAAAAGAGAGGTGATGTGTACGTGTTTCATACAACCAGAGATATCGAGATCTTTTATACAATTAGCAACTAAAATAGCAAAGTTTATCAGGACATCGTGTACAAAGGGACAAATAAAAAAAATGAATATGCATTTTATGATCAACAAAGCTTGAGCAAAAATCCTAATTATAAGAGACAGAAAAAGCACATGAAAAATTTGCAAGAGCTAATGTGGATGACTTGGCAACATTAGAATTGGTCAGATTCCATCTGCATAGCTAGCTAGCTATACTCTCCAGTGTGGCCTGGCCTAAAAGTTCTCCTTATGAAAATCGAACTTGGTGGAAGTTTTATGGGAAAAGTCGGCAGCTAATTGCTTTAGCTCTTTAACTGGTGGTGGTGCCCCACAGTAGAAAACTCCTGCAATGGAAGTTAACAAAATGATAAGGATAATTGATTATTCACTAAAACGAAATGAAAGCACTGAACAAGTGGAAGGAATTTAGGAAGGTGGGGTTAGGTGCACCAACCAATTCTAGAATCAGGATGATGAAGTGCGATTTTTTTGTACACTTGTCGCCAATTAGGCTTGGCAAAGTGGGATTTGACACGCGTCCCTGAAACCACATCCACACCGTTCTTTGCATGGTGCAGAGATTGAAGCATGGCAATGAGAGCTGATCTGGCATCTCCTTCTTCATACACACTTGTGCAGTAGTTATGGAGCTCAATCACTCCTCGGTCATCCATCTCTGCTACCTCGTTCATTATTCCTTTGAACCACTCGAATGATCCTTGTTCCCTTGTCACCCAATAGAAGTATGCTTTCCTCGTCTTAAACCCTTTCCTATTACTATTATTATTACTATTCTCTGCTCCTTCCTCCACGTCATCTCCTTCCCTTTCCATGTTGTTTATTATGTCCTTCACTATGCTTATCATTGGGGTTGCTCCGATACCAAGTCCTACAAGCAACACCACATCGTATTTCTTGTAGTCCTGTGCTGGAGCCCCGTACGGACCGTCTATCAATACCTTTGGGAACCCCGGGGTGTTTCCTTCCGCTCTCAGCAGTCCACTCTTACCAGCAGGTGGAGGCTGACAAACCTCGGAGAATACAGTTTTGAGTTGGCGAGTCCAGTCTCCTAGCGTCCTAATGTGCACGCTAAGGTAATCGTCTCCAGGTGCTGAAGTGATGGAAAATGGATGCCTGCATTAACAAACACATTATAATAAAATACACAAATTAATTCAAATATTGCCTAATTACTATACTAAAAACAATGAGATATACCATTCGAAGGGCGAAACTGCACGGCAATTGACAAACATGTACTGTCCACTCTTGTATCTGAAGCCCTGTGGCTTGGACATGTGCAATGCCAAGACATTTCCGGGATACACAGCAACCTGTAATAAAACAAGTAACAATGTTACTTAGAATACAATAATGTTATGTTATGATTTGATCAGTATGTATTGTGAGGTACCTTGAGCATCTTAACAGACTTGATGCTTGATCTAAAGGCTCTAATCAACCTTTCACATCCATACAGAATTATGGGCACTGCCAGATACATCCATGTCTGCAGAAAAGGGCACTGTCAAACACAAGCAAAGCAAGAATTGATCCGTTATACAATCAGTCAATGATGAAGGACTTACAGTTTTCTGGTACCATTTCTTGGTGAGGTAGAGTTTGATTCCATGGACAATGAGCAGAGTGTAGACAATGACGAACAGATGATGAGAATACCAGAAGGCATTGAAGCCAGTAAGTCTCTTAAGAGATTTGGGCAAATCGAGCTTGTTACGCCTAAACCAAGGAGTGGCTAAAGTGAATGCTATAGCCATTAGAACTACCATAATAATTCCTGTCACTCCTTCCACTCCTTTTACAAACCACCAGTAGTTTTCTGGTTGTTCTTCCCCGAAGTAAGGCTTCATTGGCTCATATTCCTCTTCCGTGGCATGTAAAAGCCGCGGGAAATCGCATGTTAAATGAGCCCCTGCATGTAGTCCAACCCCAATTGCAATTCCAACCGCAATAACCTTGTGGAAATTAAGGTTGTCGTCGAAGGGCACCGCCACTCCCAGCTTGGTCTTGTTTCTTAGCCAGGTAATGGTGTTTCTACACACGGGTAGTAATATAAGTGCCATATTGAATTTGAGAGTCTCTGCCCCTCCTTTCGCCACACTAACACAATACCCCATTATCTCGAACGCTTCCTTGTTCTTGTACTGTATGAATTTGTATGTGAATAATCCAGATACAATTCCAAGCCACAATGCCATCACCCATATCCTCTGCCAGTTGTCCAAGAAAAAGTATTTGGCCTTTTCGTAACCTCTTTTCAATGGATTGTCCTCCTGTGTGGGCTTCAGTTTCTGGCTCAACATTTGACTTAAAATTCGGCTGTCACTAATCCTCACCGATTGGTTGGGTGCTTGCAATAGAAGCATTTCCAGGTTTTGAATCTGTTTGATTGAAAATCACAGCAAGATCAATGACAAATTCAAGATACTATTGCCAGAATTTAGCTAACAAGTAGTATTTATTACCAAGATGTATCCATGATTTTCTGGGTCCAATTCTTCCATAATTAGGGCTGCGTATTCAGTGGCTTGTTTCTGAATATTGGAGAGCTTGTTTGCTGAAGCACTAAAGATAATAATCTGTAATTGAATTTTATATCGTTAAGTGTTAAGCTAAAACCAAACGGTATGAAGGCGTTGACCAAGTGATCAAGAAATTTACCTCTCTAACCTCCTCTTCTGTGATTCTTCCATCAGCGTCTTTATCCACCCTGCAAGTAATCATCGATTTAATTAGTAATAAATAATTAAAAATATTATTACTAAATTTGAAATTCCGTACATGTCAAAGAAGGTTTGAAGCCTGGTGTCAAAGCTCTCATCTGAAATCTGATCCCAGAACTCTTTGAGCTGTGCCTTGTTAATGGAATCGCCAACGACGTTATGTCTGCGAGCAAGAGCGCCAAACAGTTCAGCGGCAAATTCTTTGGAGTCCTTGTTCATACCAATGCATTCGCCGAACAAGGAAGAAGGAAGGAGTCCGTTGGGAGAAGAAGAAGTGAGCTGATCAAATTTCTTCTCAACGGCGGACCATCCATTACTGGTATTAGGAGAAGCTTTGGAAGAGATGAATTTCAGGCCTTTAAGAGCGTGGGTGGCGGCAGATTTGGTCCGATCAAAACGAGAAGCGGCAGAAGGCCTCCTTGTGAGAGAAGCTAAGCGCTTGAGCTCTTGAGAAACTTGCTTTATATGAGAAGAAGTGTTTCTAAACAGAGATGAACGGAAAGAAGACGATTTATTCTCGAGAGTCTTCTTGGCCAGCAAAGCGAACTCAGGATCGTCATGATTAGCAGGATGAACGCTGTGAACAGCAACAGAATCGTCGCGAATATCCAAAGTAATCTCAACATAATTAGACGACGAGTCGTCGTTGTTGTTTTCGCCGGGGATGTTGAACCGGGCGCTCTTTTTAGATGACTTTTTCGTGTTGAGAGGACCGCTGAAACCAGCTGTCCGATCGCTGCTTATGCTTTCTGTATCTGAATTGTTATCATGATGACTTCTCATTTTTCTTCTCCACTATTAACAAACTGATATTCCAAATGCTTATGCTTTCTGTATCTGAATTATTAACTCCCAATTATTTTTGATATAAAAGAAAACAGAAGAAAGAAGTACGCTAACAATTAACTCCCAATTTTGGTTCTTCTTCCAAATGTCCGGCCATATATATGGAATTGTGAAAATGGTAGGAAGGAGAAGGATCAGATACGGCGGTCAAACCTGACCACATGGACCAACTCCTTTTTTTATATATTTATACATCACACCTTCCTCGAAAAGTAATCAAACAAATTGTATTGACCTGAAACTTCACAGTTAAATTTATAATTTTGATCCATAATTGTCTCTAAATCTGTCAACGGAAAATTATAGATTTCGTTTATTTTTCTGTTTTTTTAAACTTCATTCAAATTCAAGTTATAAATCACGTTGTATTACGTACCATTCACTTGAAAGATACATTTAGAAAGAAAAAACTAATTGAATAAAAAATGGAATTCAAGTTACTTTCGTGCTAATAGTACTTTTTCTTAGATAATTGTATTCTTCGACTGTTTCGTAGGTTTTGATTGAAGTATTTTATGTGCTAAAATCATTTCTTATACAATGAATTTGCATCTTTAAACCATCATTACTTTACAAAAATATTTCATAGCAAATTATTGTCTCTCCGGCTATTTTGGCGGGGTGTTATAATGGAATTAAAAGCTATGTATAAGTCTGTTGTGATTATGTAATAAATGAACAGAATTACTCGTAAACAATTTGTGTTTGATTCAATTAAACCTTGTTTGAGCTTGATTTGTTGTTAAACGAGCTTGATCGTGAATAAAATTATTATGATATATATA